>ML783231.1:293207-342793 GCA_009831015.1 Picea engelmannii | reverse complement strand
AACAACAACGGAACCAAGAAATGCATTGAAAGCTTTGCGCCTGCATGGCTTCTGACATCCTGCAACCACAATCTTTGACTAATCGTGTAACTTATGTCAGACGCGATCAATGTTCTGACAGTTACATCGACGAATCGACGTGCCTTTAATTCATTGCAAGACGTCCCCATTAGGGCGGAGACGATGTCTAACCTCCACCAACTGCCTCAATAACTGCTTCTTGGGATCGAGGACGACCCGACCAACTCAACACTTTGGGATATGGAAGACTCCTCGCGCTGCCACATGGAATAACAGATTGACCGCGGCGAATAGGCATGGAGGCCAGCGCAGAGGATGAGGCACATGACGAGGATGGTGGTGCCGGGCTATAAGGGCATGGAAGACGTGGTGAGATGAGAGAAGGATGAAGGAGGACGATTGATGGCGGAAGACATCAGGTGAAAGGGAGGAAGACGGGAGGAATGAATTCGCCTTCAGGTGAGAGGCTGATGTGGAAAGGAGCGGGACACGTGGCAAGGAACGAGTGGGTGGTGAGAATAAGGTAAGACCACGCGGACCAAAGAGGAGGAGGTGAATGGATGACACACGGAAGCAGGGGAAAGGCGGAAGGGAGGATGAAATGATGGGAGGAGGGCCCACACTAGTTAAGCACCAGGCAGCTGAGAAGGGCGGGGCTGCATGAGCGCCGTTGATCTGGGCGCTTCAATCGTGGTCGTCGGGAAGCTGCATATGGAATTACGGACCCCCCCCTCCGCTTAAAGGTAGAAAGGTGGGGGAGGTCCGGAATGGTATTCATCGTCGTTGATCCAGGCACGCTGATCTGAGCAGTCGGAGAGGTGCACCCCCAATTCCGGACCCCCCCCCCCCTCACTTAAAGGTAGAAAGGCGGGGGGGTCCGGAATCCAACGCGCACTGTTGATCCAGGTGCGCGGATCTGGACCGCTCGGACTTGCGTGTTGTTTACCATGGGCACATTATCGCCCAAAAATTAGGACAAATGGGTTTTAATCCATCCTTTCGCACTCCATCCCCCCTTAACAAGAAATATCGCTAACATTTGGCTCCATGGGGGATAGAGTCATCCCTGTGATGCTTTAAGAACTCTTTTGTAGACTTAGTGCCTTTGATGTTGGGCTATGGAGTCGTTTATTTGTCCGAAAAATAAAACAAAAACAATATTTACAAAACAAAAAACAAAACGAGCCGACTGCGGCTCAAAGAAAACATTTCTTTAAGAAATGCCCATTGACTGGGCCATTAAACACTTCGTTGCCTTCCAGATCCTGCAACCTATAAGTGTTGTTTGAAAACACCTCAAGGATCTTGAAAGGCCCAAACCAGAGGGCGTCAAATTTACTGTGTTTTCCCCTTTCCTACCTAGGTGCATCCCACTTGAGCACCAGATCACCCTGCTCAAACTCTTTCTTTTTGCTTTTACGGTCAAAAGCCTGCTTGATCTTCTGCTGACGATTGTAAGCTCTGTCCAGGACCTGTTCTCTAATTTGCTGCACCTCCACCATCTGATGAATTCTTATGAGCACATGGTTAGGTTCCCCCTCATAGTCTTGGAGGAGATTTTCCACAGGCAAGGCAAGCTGAGTGGGGAAGACGACCTCAATCCCATAAACAAGCTGGAAGGGTGAGAGACCCAGGGACTTCTTTGTTGTCACTCGATCAGCCCAAAGCACAAATTTGAGCTTTGAGTCCTAGGCCCTTTTATTATCCTCTAATAGCCTTTTGATAAGCTTGATTAGACTCTTATTAGAGGACTCCGCCAGTCCGTTTCCTTGAGGATAGTAGGGAGTGGAGTGAATCAGTGAAATCCCAAATTGTTCACAAAATTTGATCAGAGGCTCAGACCGAAATGGGGAAGCATTGTCAGTGAAAATTTTGCTAGGGCAGCCAAACCTAGCTATGATGTCTTCCAAGAAGCTGATGATTGCTTTGTGAGAAGTGCTTCTGGTAGGGACAACTTCTATCCATTTAGTGAAGTAGTCGGTTGCTGTCAAAATCCATCGGTGCTGGCCACTTGAGGGAGGATGAATTTCCTCGATGAAGTCCAATCCCCACTGCTGAAAGGGTGCTGAGACCACCACAGGTTTCAATGGCAGGGATTTGAGCTGTTGCTTCCCTGAGAATTTCTGACATTTGACACAAGCTCTAGTTTTTCTGCAGACATCAGGAAATAAGGTGGGCCAGTAGTATCCAGCTCGGAGGATCTTGTGAGCTGTGGTCTTCCAAAAATAATGGCCTCTGCAGAGACCTCTATGGAAATCGTTCATAACCTTTTGGGCCTGTTGTGGGTCCAGACACATTAATAATACCCCTTGGGGGTCTTTCCAATACAAGGCTTGGCCAATAAGACAATACCTGACAGCTTTGAGCTTTAACGCTATTGCCTTGCTTTTTTCCATCCCATCAGGGGGTCTCAATTCCTGCAGGAAATACAAGATATCTTTGTACCAGGGGCATGCTGATAGTGGCACGGTGCCTTGGGAACCCCTGTTGGATGATTCAACTTGCTCATTGATAAAATTTATTTCCAAATCTTTATAATTAGATTCGGCCAGTAGCTTGGCCAAAACCTGCCCCTTTATTAGCTTGGTGGGCTTAATTTCCAGGTCAAACTCTAGGATCTTGGCGATCCATTTACCTCTTCTTCCGTCTATGTCAGGCTGTATAAGAATGTCCTTCACAGAGGTTGAAGGGACATATGCAATGATCTTTGAGTGTAAGATATAGACTCTGAAAGCTTTGAGAGCTTTCACCAAGGCATAAGCCTGCTTCTCCATGATCTCGTATCAGAGCTCTGCATCTCTCAACGCCTTGCTAAAGAAGGCAATAGGATGCTCTTGCCCTTGATCATTTTTCTGCAATAGAACCGCTGCTACTGTGTCAAAGGAAGCAAAAGAAAATATCATAAAATCTTTAGAATAATCTGGACTGATCAGCACAGGAGCATCGGTCAATGCTTTCTTTATTTGGTCAAAATACTTCTTGGGTTCGGTAGTCCATTTTATTTCATGTCTCTTCCTAAGCATGGCTGTGATATGTTTCACCAATTCAGCAAAATTTGAGACAAACCTCCTCAGGAAATTAATTCTTCCCAAAAATGCTTGAACCTCCTTTTTAGATCTGGGAAGTGACAGGGCCTGGATTGCCTCTACCCTATCAGGATCAATTCTCACTCCCTCTGTTGAGACTATATGGCCTAACAGCTTCCCTTCTTGCATGTCAAACAATGATTTCTTGGGATTTAGGGAAAGGCCATACCTGCGACACTTTAGGAAAACCCTCTTCAAGTGGCAACGGTGCTCTATATCAGTCTTGGAGAAGACTGTTATGTCATATAGGTAAATCACCATAAACTTATCTTTTTCCCCAATGAAGGCTATGTCCATGGATCGCTGAAGCATTGCCCCTGCGTTCATCAATCCAAAGGGCATCTTGGCATACATGAATGTGCCCCAAGGAGTGGTGAAGGTTGTTTTTTCTCTGTCTTCAGGCATGACTGATATTTGATTATAGCCAGAAAAGCCATCAATCATAGATATCCTAGATGCACCAGTGACCCTTTGCAATATATATTCCATGTTGGGCAGGGGGTAATTGTCCTTCCTTGAACTCCTGTTCAGGTTCCTGAAATCAACATAGAGTCTGATTTCTCCGCTCTACTTTCTTACTAGGACCAAATTGGCTACCCAACTAGAGTATCTCAAGGGGACTATGATTTGGGCATCCAACAACTTTTTCACTTCTCTTTCCATGATAGGTAGCAGCGTAGGATTTATCTGTCTCAGCTTCTGCTTGAAAGGTCTAGCCTCCTCTTTCAGTGGGATCTTGTGCTCAATGATTGACATGTCGTATGTCTTGAGGTCTTCGTAGGTCCATGAAAACATGTCAGCAAACTCCCTCAGCAAATCAGTATATCCAATCTTTTGCTCCTCAGTCAAACTCCTCGACAGCTTGACAAACTTGGGCTCTTCTAGTGTGCCTATGTTGCATTCAGTCGTATTAGCATTATCACCTGAAATTCTTCCCTTTATTGCCACATCATTCCCATCGAACAATCTTTCTAATGGGATTAGACCTCTTGGTATATGATTGCTCGGCAGTTGAATAATCTGATGGTCAACAAATTTATTCAACAACTCCCCAAGGTGGTGGCTAGGTTCCTCGTCAGGGTCCTCATCTATATGCAATGCAGAGAAGTCATCGATGGATTGGAGGAATTTCTCAATCTCCTGATCATCTTCAAATCCCTTCCAATGTTTGACATTGTCTGGTACAGAGGTTCTGTATCTTAATTCCACCTCTAATCTGTCAGCGGGCAGCACAGGAGCTTCGAACAAACTAGCTGAGAAGGCTTGAAAGTCGGCTGGAGCATTTTCTTCCCTTGGAATGAAAGAGATGTTGAAAGCCAGGAAAGAAACTATCAATTAGATCCCATACCTCATTCCTGTAATTCTTGAGGCGAGGGTGCTTGGTCTGATAGACGTTTTTGACCTGTTGGACAATTAATTCTGCATCCCCGAACACAACCATCTCCCGGATTCCCATTTCTTTTGCAGCCCTTAATCCCAGAACCATAGCTTCATATTCTTCCACATTGTTTGTGACTTCAAATTCCAGCTTGTATGACAGTGATATGGTTTCCTGAGACGAAGATTTGAATACCACTCCGACACCTGCACCTATACTGGAAGAAGCTCCATCAAAGAACATCTTCCAAACAGAGGTGGTTGGAGGAGGCATCCCCTGATTAAGACTGAGCTGCTTTATGATCTGCAAGGGGGTCTCAAGCTCATCAGTGACCTGCAATAAACTAGATCCTAAGTCAGTGTCCAAGGCGTAAATGGGATGATTAGTGGGGTTTGCTTCATCACTGACAATGTAGGCTAGCTGGGCCTCTCTGTATAATCTCCTATGTTCCCCCCCAAATACCGGGATGGTGGCATATGTGAGATCCATATGTAACATCCCTCCAAGTCTCTTAATCCAAGACCTTGACAACAACATGCCAAACTTGGGGGGAACATCAGCTACCACTACATCCATGACCATACTCTTCATGGGCAGCTGAAACAGGGAAACTACCAAGTTCTTGATGACTCCCAAACATTGTACCCTCCTGGAGTCAAAGGAATAGAGGTCATGATAGGTTCTGGTGACTTCTAATCCTAGATCCTCCATGACGGCTTTAGGCATGAGGTTGTCGGAGGCCCCTGAATCCATTAAGAAATTATGCAGCACTTTGTCATGTATGTTCAGGAAGGTGTAGAAAGGAGGGGATGAATCATCTCTATCTTCTACCATGGGACCTAGGACCACTGCAGGCGTTTCATCTTGTAGGCTTATGAAGTCTGTGGAAGGGCTAGAGGCTTCAGATTTCAACAGGTCGGAGAAGCATTTTTTGAATTCCCCATGTTTGATTAACTCAGTAAGGGGCACATGGACTCTGATCTTTTGAATTTCATGCTCGAAGTTAAAGGAAGATGTTAGCTTTGGAATTTCTCTAATCTCAGGAGCATGATTTTGAATAGTAGGGGAGAGAGGTTGGGCCTTCTTACCTCTGTGGATGTCTGCTACCTCATCAGCATGCTTCTCTGCCCTAGCGGATGGCTCATGAACATCAGGTGTTGCTGCCCTCTTGTCAGATCTCAGGTTATACCTACCTCGGCTACCGCCAACTTTGTCTCCCTTGCTCAATTCATTTAACTGACTATTCATGAGAAACTCCTCATATGCTGACTTATTTAGGTGGGGGAAAGGAGGAGTGACTTCTACAGAGTGGATTTTAGGCTCAGGCTCATCTGGTTCTCTTTCTTCTTCATCAGCTACAAAGTTGTTTTGGAAGGGAGCCTGAATCTTTTGGTCATCTCTGTCTGTTTCCTTCTCTTTGTGCATAATGGGAGGAGCAAAATGGTTGGGTCTCCTGAAACCCCCTTTATTTTCGGTGTTCTGAGGGCCATTATACATCTGCCTCCTCTCCACCTTCAATATCTCCACCTCTTCTTTAAGAAAGTTCATTACTTGTGCCAACTCATTTACTTGAGGGTGGGACAATGCTGGGCTGGAAGTTGAAGCTTCCGACTTTTCCTTTTTTCTGTTTGTGTCAGCCTGGTTCCTCAGTCTGTCAGCTGCTAACATGTTGGATTCCACTTCTATAGCTGCATCTTTCATCTGAGCTAAAGAGGTGGCTCTCCTTTCTCTTAATATGAGACAAAAGTTGGGGTCAAATGCACTAGCATATGAAATTTGAGCAGAGGCTTCGGAAGGCTTTATTTCTGCGGGAATCTTGTTATACATATTTTTGAACCTTTTAGAGAATTCAGATACAGATTCTCCTTCCTGCTTCTTCAGGGACCCAAAATCAGTCATGTAATATATGTAATCTTTCCTATCTCCCCATTGCCTCAGGAAAATTGTATCCAGGGCTTCAATCCCAGCAATAGATCCATGGGCCAGTCCCCTGAACCACTTTCTAACCTCACCATCCAAGCTCTAGACAAAGACCCTCATCTAGACATCTTCATTCTCAATATTTAGGTTATCTGCATAACTATAAAACGAAGCCAAGTGCTCTTCAGCAGTTATGTCCCCTTCCCCAGTGAACTTGGGCATATACTTCAAGTAGTCTCCAGCAGGGAGAGGGTTCATGGGATGAGGCAGGACCAAAGGAGCATATCTAGCAGCGACTATGGAATCCATTATGTTCAGAGGGGGATTAGCACCATCCATAGGGATGTTGAGTGGAGGAGAACTCGGGGGAGATGGAGTGTGAACAGGTGAGGTAGAAAAAGAGGTCCTCACAGGAGACGACGGGGAAAACAGAGAGAAGTCTAAGAGACCTGAGTGTGCAGGTGTTTCTCTCTGTGCAGTAGTAGTAATCAAAGGAGGAGTGGTGAAACCTCCTGGGGGGGGAGTGACAAGGATATCTCCCTCTAATACTAGACCAGGAGGAGAAAACTCAACAGGAAAACTCCCGAAGTTCAGAAAACGGGAAACCTCAGAGGAAGTGCGACTAGGAAGCTGAAAATCAGAAACTGGAGTTTTCATAGAAGGGGATGGCGTATTACCTTTTTCAGCAATGGAAACTCCTTTTGCAGAACTCTTTCCTTTTCTGCGCACCACTTCCAAGTCTGCTTCTGGTGTGGCTAAAGGCAGGTGTGGATTAGACCTCGTATGTCTGCCTCTCGAAGCCACAGTTGATAGAACAGGTTCTCCCCAGCGGAGTCGTCACAGTGGAGTCGCCAGGTGCACAGTAGAAATCTTCTGGTTATGATATCTGATGCACCTTCAAAAATTAGTTGATCTTTGTCGTTCAATCCCAGAGAATATATCCAACATCGTCCCCAGCAACAACGCCAGAAATGTTGGAGCCGGAGGTCACCCCTGGATTGCTAGCAGGGGCAGAGCCCGACGCCCATCAGTTTAATGTCACGATTTGTTTAAAGGGTGATCAAATGGAGGAAAACTCAGAACAATATCGTCTCAACTCGAAAACCAGGCCGAACATGCATGACGAGTGAGGTATTGATAAACTTCAAACAGTGAGTCGTAGTAAAAGGGTGAGTAGGTGGAATACTTACGCAAGAAGAGTGCAAGGGTCTATCATCAACATCATGTTCATAACAGACTGGAGGAGAAAGTATTCAAACACAAAGTCACTTTATATTCGAATACAGAAAACCAGAGAATACAAAGATGCCACGACAAATCCTTTATCATGACATAACTGTAACAATCCACGTGAATCATTCAACTGTGAACTCTCCGGCACAAGATGATACAAAGATGGAAAAAGGAGAACTGTTTGTCATAAACCAAGAAATCTCAAACACAGAGGCATAACCAGGAAACCAGAATGTTTGCTGAAAATTTACAGTCGGGAGCTTAGCTCTACCATCGATCTATACCAAAATGGCAAAAATGCCTACATATACTCAAAACAACAACAGCAACGAAACCAAGAAATGCATTGAAAGCTTTGCGTCTGCATGGCTTCTGACATCCTGCAGCCGCAATATTTGAATAATCGTGTAACTTATGTCAGACGCGATCAGTCCTCTGACAGTTACATTGACGAATCAACGTGCCTTTAATTCATTGCAAGACGTCCCCATTAGGGTGGAGACGATGTCTAACCACCACCAACTGCCTCAATAACTGCTTCTTGGGATCGAGGATGGCCCGGCCAACTCAGCACTTTGGGATATGGAAGACTCCTCGCACTGCCACATGGAATAACAGACTGACCGCGACGAATAGGCATGGAGGCCAACGCGGAGGATGAGGCACATGACGAGGATGGTGGTGCCGGGCTATATGGGCGTGGAAGACATGGCGAGATGAGAGAAGGATGACAGAGGACGATTGATGGCGGAAGACATCAGGTGAAAGGGAGGAAGACGGGAGGAATGAATTCTCCTTCAGGTGAGAGGCTGACGTGGAAAGGAGCGGGACACGTGGCAAGGAACGAGTGGGTGGTGAGAAGAAGGTAATACCACGCGGACCAAAGAGGAGGAGGTGAATGGATGACACACGACAGCAGGGGAAAGGCGGAAGGGAGGATGAAATGACGGGAGGAGGGCCCACACTAGTTAAGCACCGAGCAGCTGAGAAGGGTGGGGCTTCACGAGCGCCGTTGATCTGGGCACTTCAATCATGGCCATTGGGAAGCTACATATGGAATTCCGGACCCCCCCTCCGCTTAAAGGTAGAAAGGAGGGGGGGTCCCAGAATGGTCTTCATCGCCGTTGATCCGGGCGTGCTGATCTGAGCCGTCGGAGAGGTGCGCCCCCCATTTCGGACGCCCCCCCCCCGCTTAAAGGTAGAAAGGTAGGGGGGGTCCAGAATCCAACGCGCGCCGTTGATCTGGGTGCGCGGATCTGGACCGCTCGGACTTGCGTGTTGTTTACCATGGGCGCATTATCGCCCAAAACTTAGGACAAATGGGTTTTAACCCATCCTTTCGCACTCCAGCCCCCCTTAACAAGAAATATCGCTAACACTTCCCGTCGCTATTGCCACATCAGAGACATCTCTCTTTCCACCTCCAAGATTGTCGCTACCATAGCAACCACATTGGATCTAGTAACTCCAGGTCGTCGCTCTTTCCACCTACAGGACGTCGCTCTTGCCACATCCAAGAGTGTCGCTCCCATAGTAACCACATCGGATCTGGTAACTCCAGGAGGTCGTTCTTTCCACATCCAAGAGTGTCTCTCTTGCCACCTTTAGAACGTCGCTCTTGCCACCTATGGAACATCTCTCTTGCCACCTTCAGAATGTCTCTCTTGCCACCTTTGAAACTTCTCTCTTTCCATGTCTAAAACGTCTCTCTTGCCACATCCACTACGTCGGTATTGCCATGACCTAGACGTCGGTATTACGATGTCTATATGGGGGTTGGAAAATCCAATTCATGATGAAGCATAGGCGTCATATAACATCGCAGTACAGACGAAAGCTCTATCATCAGAAAAGCGACGTCCTGTGAAACGACGTTTGAGGGGGTTCAATTTTTTTCACTCTTCCAACAATATAAAGTGGAAATTACATCGAACGCGCCATTGAAATTTGACCCAAATGCACTAGTGTTGGATAGGTCTCGGAGGATGCTAGGTTTTCCTCCACTACATTACAAAATTTTACCTCCCAACTCACCTGAATATCACCTTCGAGAGGAAAACCACTCTGAGGCCAGAAGTGTTGCTACCCCCTTGCTTGAACACCTAGAAGGAGATAAATTTTGAGAGGGTTTTATACTCCCTACAAATCCGCCCTTGATTGACTCTTTCGGTCACCTCCTTCTTTAGGTAAAATCTGTTGGAGAACTTGAACTTGGTACTGATTACCAACATCTACCTCTTGTACCCTCTGAAGATGTCATGAGCATGGAAACCTAATAGATCCATTTATCAAATGATTATATCATGTCGCCAAGGGTTTTGGGTCCATATAACCTTATGGGAACCCTTGAACAATCCCATGATATCCTCGCTAGAGTAGATACAATCATAGACTCTTCTTTTAAACTATTATAACCATATCAATCACATGCTTCTTCATGCACCCCTCACCCCCCATATCTGGTATCTCCCATTTATTCCAAACTTCTTTCCCCCATTCATCCCAAATTTACTCTACACCACAAATGACTCATCCCAACATTGCCACAACCAAAAAATAAATAGTGACATCTGTATCATATGTTTTCCCCACCATTGTATCACCACCTTCAAGAACACAACCTTCTACACCCCCCACTAGGGGGAAACCTTTTTTTACCCCATTTTTGTTCAGAGGCGATCACAACCTCTTCGGAAAACAACCTTCATCCGGAGGATTACCTCCCCAAGGAAGCCAACTAATGGGTTTTTTCCAACAAATATCCATGAGATAGCCTTTCATTGGGGGAAAACCCCTATACTCAGAACAAATGTCTGTCCAACATCTTGCCAGGGGGAATCTCTCGACTTCCAGATCCTTTTTAACAGGGGAATTTACTACTATCAAGAGCCAACCATTATCTGGTTGGGGGAAACCCCCAAATTTAGGGCCACATTCTAACTGGGGGCACCAATCAACTGGGGAAAAAACCCCAGCTACTGAAAAACACCCATCATGTTGCCAAACTATTCTTTCTACCACTATCCTACTATATGGCCACCCATACCTAGGAATAACTAATATCGTATGGAACCAACCTCCACAATTAGGAGGACCCCCTGGAGGTCCACCCTATGGTGGAGGACCTCCTGATGGACCCCTTTGCGGACAACCCCATGGTGGAGGGGGACCACCCTATGGAGGAAGACCTCCTGGAGGATTTCCTTATGGAGGGGAACCTCCTAGAGGACCCCCCTATGGGGGTGGACCTCCTAAGGTACCACATTATGGAGGAGGACCCCCCAAAGGACCTCCCTATGGTGGAGGACCCATTGGTAGACCACCTTATGGAGGAGGACCTCCAAAACAACACCCATATGGAGGAGGACCACATAATCCACCTCCACAAGTCAACAAACAACTTCCATTTTTGGAAACTTTAGATTTAACTAATATTTAAAGGTTGACTAATGATCCCATATGACATTCCCCTTTCTAGACCATATGACATTCCCCATTCTTACCAAACTCCCTTCTGATATTCCCAAATTTGATGGAAATCCTAGAGAAGATCCAAATAATCATGTGATGACTTTCCATTGTGTTCTTCGAACTCCTTGATGGATGATTCCATCCAATTACAAATTTTCTAGTGAAAACTTATAGGATCTACAACCAAATGATATATAGAGTTGATGAGGAATAACGCAGCTGCACCCTCAGGCACGTCCGCTCTCACAGGATCATCTTCTTCTTGGCCCGAAGAACTCGAAGGTTCTTCTATTTCCCTATTGGGAAATCTGCACCCCACAGATTCTCTTCGGTGCAATCCTCCTTTCTTTACTTATCGGAGGATCGGAACTCGCGGCTTCACAAGTTCACTATCTATCACTAGGCTCTCGAATCCCCTAGACCCAATGGTCAGTCAACGCTGACTTTATCTTCCCCCGTCGGGACTTCTTCTCTATCGCGACTTCGCAACTCGCGATATCAAGCACTTTGATTTACCGACTCCCGATACCTGACATGGCGAAACTCCGATGCACACGTGCGGATTTACCTTTCCACCTCCTGTCGCTTCTATCGGGATTTCAGAATTTGCGGGATCGCGAATCCTGATGTCAAAGGATTCAGGACTTGCCTTTTCCTGATCCTTGATATAATACACCACCTGTCTTCCACTAACTCCAGTTGTGGCCCACACAATTCTCCCGTCAAAATATCACGTTTCGCAAATCCAAACTACAAGAGCACCTTATCTCTGAATCCCCGATGCCCAAATTTCGACTTCCTCGAATCTTCTGACACACGTCCTAATTGATGGACGGTTCGAATCTTGTTGAGATATCGTGGATCGCGATATTGCAATTCTTGTTGCACAAATTTGGAGCTTCGACTCACGAATCCCTGATACACGATATCACGTGTAGATCCGATGGTCCTCGTGACTCGGATTGACGACTCTATCCTTCCTGAGTTTTAAACCTTTCAAACCTTCTCACCGTAACCTCCTTGCACCTCCGCAAGATCCAGCGGCCCTCGACCCTTCATGAAATCTCCACAGAGGATTTCGTCCGTCTGTTCTCCCTTTGATGCTTCTGCGAAATGATGGCGTTCCTTCCCATGAAACTCGTCCGCCTGCTTGCAAGTCTATGACGCTTCTTGCAAGCTCTCAAGGCACCAATTCCCTGTGATTTCCCTAATAATTACTCGAGGTCCTATACCTCTTGAACTTGTTCACGACTCTCAAGTCTTCTTGGAAACCTCTTGCACACACACCTTGCGGCAACACTTCAACCTCACTGAATGTTGAAGTTCCTCAACTCTGCGCTCTCCTGCAGCACCAGTCTTTTAAGCTTTTCTCAGGTTCGCAACCCTGAGGTCTTTAACCAGCCTGTGCACTCCTTGCATGGCTCCTATGCTCAATTTCACTTTCAAGGAAATGAGAACAAAAGCTATCTCTAGTTGAACCCTTCTGTCAATGCACTCCTTGCAAACAATTCGACTGCACTCCTTGCAGGAATCCTTTGGCTCAATTAGAGAAACAATTGAAACTCATTCGCTCTTCCACTTAGACTTCAATTTAACCATGAAATCACATACACAACATATAAAATAAAATGTATGACAGGAAGAAAACATTCATGAGCATAACATCAATTACACAGAGAAACAACACAAACCATGAATTTGAATCAAAGATTTCTTCTATTAATTCAAATGTTTGTACATGGGTGTTCTTCATACAATTCTCTGCATGCTCTTTTGCTTCTTCTCCTATGCTCAGGCTCAGGATAATGTTACAATGATACAATGAGGGTGTCTATATCTGTTTTCCCTCTTGGACTCTAAGCTATAAAATATAAAATTAAATTCCTATCTACCAGCATTAACTATTCTAAATGGCGTCTATCTACTAAAGGATGAGAGCTATCCGCTCAAGGTCCATTACAATGTACAAAGGTTCTTCTTCTTAAATGACTTCATTTAAGATTGTGCAACAGTTCCAAGGCAATTTCAAAATTTGCGTTGGCTTATCCAGCTGTCTCCCGCTTCCGCGCTGGCTCGCTTGATGTGCTGGCGATGCTCCTGCATCAAGGAACTCCTTTGATGACTTTAATTCCCTTTCTATGGAATTTTTGACACACCTCCAATTATCGATCATGTATGAAACCAATACTAATATTTTGACATCGTTATGCCAATCAACCTCCACCCATATCTCTAATCATATTCATGAGTGGTGACACTAGCTCGACGACTAATTAAAGCCACAATCCCAGCCCAACTATTAGTTGATTGGTTTACCAAGTCTCTTTTGCCACCTATCGCTCGCGATGTCACCATGGGAGGAATCGTTACAAAGGAACAAGCCATATCTGATGCCCAATATATAGATTTAGTATATTCTCAGTTTGACACGTTATATGACTTGATTCCCCATGCTCTTCGTCCATCGAACAACCCAACCAAAATGTCACTCAAACCCTATGTCGATGGTATGATAGGTCCTATTTCTACTGATTCATCTGGTCAAATGACTAGGCAACACAAAACATTAAATAAAGCTACTAATCCATGTTCATCTATCCACACAAGAACTCCAACAAATCCCCCTTCCCAAACCTTCGAGGTTAATTTGGTGCAATCCACCGCACCCAAAAACATGCAGCCATCTAGAGAAAAAAGAAGGGTAACAATCATAAGAAAATGAAAAATTATTTTGAGCAGTCGGGCCCCAAGACACAAGAAAACAACGTCGAGGGTAAACCTCAACGAAAGGTCAAATATCCTTGCATGATTTGTAGAGACAATCATTTCACTAAAGATTATCTTTGTCTCGCTGAAATCCATCAATGTATCAAATGAGGCCCATCCTCTTCTACACTTGCAGTGTTAACAAACTCTCCCCCCACCCCCCAACAAGAACAACTGGTTGTGCAAACACATCCACCCCCACTTGGGGGAAACCCTAAGTCCTCAACTGCCAATATTTTGATGGTTAAATACATGACATTATCCACCATAACTAAGAATTATGACTCTCAATATGGGAATCCTTCATTTCTAACCCCACACAATGGCCCTCTCACTCTCAATAAAACAAGTATAGAACCCTTTTTTTACCCCCCAAAAGGGGTACTTCGTCGAATGACACATAACCCTAATTCTCACGCAACCCAACACTATAGTATAGTGGAGGACGTTGCTCAAGCCCCATATGCCATGTCTGACCTCAAAGTATTGCAGAGTTGTCCAACCCAACAAAAATATTTATTAACAACAATTGGGGGAATTGATTCCTCAGATTCAAATATTATCACTTTTAATGTTGACCAAAGTGAACTTCACCTTTCACACCAACTTTCATTACAACTCACCATTCGTTCACTTAACAAAATGTTTTTCAAACCGTGATCGATGAAGGTACGACCACTTGTATTATGTCATTGAATTTTTGGAAATCCTTAGGCTCTCCACAATTTACTACATCGGAAACCATATGAAAGGCCTTTGAATGAATTTTTTTCAAACCTCATGGTATTTTTCCCTCCCTACCAATCAAACTAGATGGTAAAACCACCTCTGTCAATGTATAAATAATCAATGCTAATATTGACTACAATATGTTTTTAGGTCATACTTGGTTGTATGCTATGAAGGCAGTGGCATCCTATGCCTTCCGAATTATTCACTTTCCCCACCAAGGAAAGATAGTGACAATAGACCAAATTGATTATTGTAAACCTGACACGCTACTTAACCCCAACATAAATGTACCATTCATAGGTGAGTCAACACCCAAATATGAGAGTATATGCATAGGCATCTATCCAACCCTTATGGGAATCTTCCCTTTACCTACACCGGATACCTCTCAAATAGCTTCAATCAATATGATCTCTACTTTGTGTGGTAAATCCCTTGGTTCTTTTGACCCTTGGGTAATTCCTCACTCTTCCAATTTCGAATCATTTGGAGTTTCCATGCCTTTATCCCCAGCTGAATTATCATATTCATCCATCCAGACAGCAGGAGAATCTACTAAAAATGATTCTAAACTTCTACTGGATGAGGAGCTAGATCAATTTTCCTCTACTTCTTGGGTTACCCCTGAACATTTCAAGGATGAATTCCTATATTTCATCTGCCCATCCAACGAAGCTATAATGGAAGTCATGTCTCTTCAAGACCGAACTTGGGAAGACCATCACCACTAATCCTCTTTCCTCCCCAATCAAGAGAGGATAGAAACACATATTCAAACCCTTGTTTCTATTGACACCCAAGACCCGTACTTGTTACCCTCCACATCATATTATTCTCTATTAGAAGGAAACTTGGGAAATATTTCTAAGACTTTCTCAATCAATATTTTAGTTAAACCCGGGATCACAAAACACATCTAGATAGGTGCATATTTCTTTCCTGAAGAGATTGAATGTTACACTGCCCTTTTTAAAGAGTTTAGCGATATTTTTTCCTGGTCATATGAAGAAATGGAAGGAATTGACCCATGGATTGTTTTTCATGAAATTAATACATATCCTAGAGCCTGACCCATTTGACAATGGCTCCATCTATTTTACCCACAAAAAACCACAATAATTAAGGCCAAAGTTTAAAAATTATTGAACGTTGGTTTTATCTATCCTATGCCCCTTACAGAATGGGTCTCCAATATCATACCTATAGCCAAGAAGTAAGGCACGATCCGAGTATGTGTTTATTATAGGGACCTTAACAAGGCTTGTCCTAAGGACAATTTCCCCACCCCCTTCATCGATCATATCATCGATGATTGTGCTAGATGCAGAGTGTTCTCGTTCATGGACAACTTCTCTCGCTATAATAAAATTGAAATCATATCAGAGGACCAACAGAAAATCGACTTTATATTCCCATGGGGAAATTTTGTTTATTGAAAGTTACCCTTTGGTCTCAAGAATGTTGACTCCACTTTCCAACGAGCTATTTCTTATGCTTTCCATGACATTAAACATATCGTGCAACTTTATCTAGATGACCTACCCACCATATCTCCTAACAGGAAAGATCATGTCGATCATCTATGACAAATATTTATTCGCTGCCGACATTACAACATCCATCTTAACACACAGAAATGCATATTTTTTGTGGAATATGGTCATCTCCTTGGTTTTATGGTATCCAAGTTTGAGATCTAAGTGGATCCCCTTAAAGTTGATGCCATTATCAATTTTCCTCCTCCTGTTACTATTAACCAACTTCAAAAATTGCAAGGACAAGCAAATTTCTTAATACAGTTTGTCTTAAACTATGCAAAGATTACTAAGGGTTTCATCCTATTACTTAAAAATGGTGTCCCATTCATTTGGGATGAACAAGCTCAACGTTCTTTCGATCGACTAAAGAACATTATTACATCCACTCCGCTATTGAAACCTCGAAATTATAATAAAGATTTTACCTTGTATCTTGCAACATCCGATACTACTATTGGAATAGTATTAGTCCAAATTGATGAAGACAATAACTAACATATTATTTACTACCTTAGTAAAGGATTAGTTGGTGTTGAAATTCATTATCCTTATGTCGAGAAGTTGGCACTGACATAATTTTTCACTGTCCAATGATTACAACATTACATTTTGCTTCAAACTACTACTGTTATATCTAACACCAATCCTATGCAATATATCTTGTCACGTTAGATATTGGGAGGTCACTAATTGAAATGGATTTTCTTATTACAAGAATTTGACCTCAATCTCTCTACCCCCAAATCCAAGAAATCCTTAGTCTTTGCAAAATTAATGACCGATGTTTCTCGAGTCATTGACAAATCAGTGGTCCAAGACTCATTACCTGATTAATCTTTGTTCCTCATCTACTCTTCTAACCCTTGGTATGGAGACATCCTCATTTATCTCCAGACCCAATGCTTGCACCCTCAAATGTCCAAAGATGATCGTCTCCACATACACCATCAATCCTGAAACTACCTTATCGTTGGTGATACACTTTTCCATCATGGGTTCGATATGGTGTTATGCCAATGTGTCATCCACTCAGAAGCATAAAATATTCTTAATGGTTGCCACTTAAGAGCATGTGGAGGCCATATTTCTGGGTAAACCACTGCCCATAAACTATTACGCACAGGGTATTTTTGGTCCAAAATCTTTAAATATTGCATGAATACAGTCCAAAAATTCCACCTGTGCCAGATTTTTTCTAAGAAAATGCACACACATACTGCTACCCTACATCCTATTGTTGCAGTTGGCCCTTTTTCTAAATGGGCCATTGATTTTACCACATGTAAACCCTCTTCTGTTGTTGGTCATAATTACATAATTGTGGCCATTGATTATATCACCAAATGGGTAGAAGCCATTCCCACATACTCTAATGACACAATTATTTGTATTCAATAATTTTATAGCAATATTTGGTGTACCCAAGTCTATTGTGACTGATCATGGATCACATTTTTGTAATAGCATGATGACTAAGTTATCTACCCTTTTTCATTTTTACCAAGGGTACTCTTCTCCTTACTATCCACACGAAAATGGTTAGGTTAAATCCATTAACAAGGGTACTCAAAACAATGCTCCAAAGGATGATTGAAATCATAAATCCAATTGGCATATAATGTTATTCTCATCCTTATGGGAATATAGAACCTCTGCCAAGACTTTCACAGGCTTCACACCCTTTCAACTTGTGTATGTCTTAGAGGAAATACTATCCATTGAATGTGAAATTCCATCACTTAATCTAGTTGTAGAACTCTTTCTCGATACCTCCACTGAAGAAGAATGACTACTATACTTATCTCTCCTTTATGCATGGAAATACCGCTACCCTACATCTCGTTGTTGCAGTTGGCCCTTTTTCTAAATGGGGCATTGATTTTACCACATGTAAACCCCCTTCTTTTGCCGGTCATAATTACATAATTGTGGTCGTTGATTATATCACCAAATGGGCAGAAGCCATTCCCACATACTCTAATGACATAAAAACTGCAAAATTATCCATATTCAATCATATTATAGCAATATTAGGTGTACCCAAGTCTATTGTGACTGATCACAGATCACATTTTTGTAATATCATGATGACTGAGTTATCTACCCTTTTTCATTTTTACCAAGGGCACTGTTCTCCTTACTATCCACAAGAAAATGGTTAGGTTGAGTCCATTAACAAGGGTACTCAAAAAAATGCTCCAAAGGATGATTGGAAAGCATAAATCCAATTGGCATATAATGTTATTCTCGGCCTTATGGTAATATCAAATCTTTGCCAAGATTTCCACATTATTCACACCCTTTCAACTTGTGTATGGCTTAGAGGCACTACTACCCATTGAATGTGAAATTCCATCACTTAAGCTAGTTGTAGAACTCTTTCCCGATACCTCCACTAAAGAAGAATGACTACTATACTTATCTCTTCTTTATGCACGCACATGCCTCTACCCTACATCTCGTTGTTGCAGTTGACCCTTTTTCTAAATGGGGCATTGATTTTACCACATGTAAACCCCCTTTTGTTGCTGGTCATAATTACATAATTGTGGTCATTGATTATATCACCAAATGGGAAGAAACCATTCCCACATACCCTAATGATGCAAAAAATGCAAAATTATTCATATTCAATCATATTATAGCAATATTCGGTGTACCCAAGTCTATTGTGACTGATCATGGATCACATTTTTGTAATATCATGATGAATGAGTTATCTATCCTTTTTCATTTTTACCAAGGGCACTCTTCTCCTTACTATCCACAAGAAAATGGTTAGGTTGAGTCCAATAACAAGGTTACTCAAAAAAATGCTCCAAAGGATGATTGGAAAGCATAAATCCAATTGGCATATAATGTTATTCTCAGCCTTATGGGAATATTGAACCTTTGCCAAGACTTCCATAGGATTCACACCCTTTCAACTTGTGTATGGGTTAGAGGTAGTACTACCCATTGAATGTGAAATTCCCTCACTTAAGCTAGTTGTCTAAATCTTTCCTGATACCTCCACTGAAGAAGAATGACTACTATACTTATCTCTCCTTTATGAGTGACGTTGTGAGGAAATCATGGCTAACGAATCCCACCAAAAGTGAGTAAAGTTATAATATGATCAGAAAATTCTCCCTTGAACTTTTTCAGAAGGTGACTTGGTGTTGGTCTACAATCAAGACTATGATAAACTAGGCATAGGAAAATTCAAACCCCTGTGGCATGGCTCCTATGTTCGCAAACACGCTCTTCAAAAAGGATCCTATGAGTTATCTGATCACAAAGGAAATATTCTTCTGGATCCCCGTAATGGGATCTACTTGAAAAAGTACTATGCATAAGCCTCGCGCTATTTAATGCTTTTGTACCATATGTATTATAGTAAGATATGGTCATTTTTTTCTTCCTTGTATGTGATAGTCTTTTTCAATTCGCTTGTCCTACTTAAATGCTTGAGATGCATATGTCATCATTTCCATCACCCTATTATGGATATGAAGATGGAGCTATTCGTACCTCCCAGAATATCACTTCCGCTACCTAAGTGATCCATTCACCTACCAACGATATAGTCAGCTTTGGGGGCATCTATTTAGGACCTGCAACAAATAGTGTTGCAAAATACAACACCGTCATTGAACTTCTGATCGAAGAATTTGCTTTGGGAATGCGTGACCTGATAGTACACCTAGATTCTGAGCTCATTGTTTCACACCTCAACGTGACCTATTCTATTTGACATCCTATCCTTTTTTGGAAATATTTAAGGGTATGAATCTTGGAACAATCATTTCATTTTATCACTTATGAACATATACCAAGACAATTCAATTCCTTAGCTAACTCACTAGAATTTTTTTTTGTTGAATTGACATCTACTTCATTAAAAAACATTACATTAAAAAAAATTGTATAAACCATTTCATCACACACACACACACACACACACACACACACACACATAATTAGAAATCACAAAGCCATATGTCCATATATATAAAAAAGTGTGTCAAAAAAATATCCAAAGCTCATATAACATAACAAAATTGGCATTTCTACCCATATATCCGCAACATAAAATGCACCAAAAGTCCATCATACTAAAGAACACTAGTCATCTCAAGGATCCTGTTGACGGGCGTAAGTGACACACCTTCAAATGGAAGGTTAGATCCGGACCGGGGTTGTCTAGGTAACCCAAGCCGTTTGGTATGGTCTGAATTGACGGGTTTAATGGCTCTGTTAGCCAACAAAAGTCCTAAAAGAAGTAAAAGAATAAACTAATCTAAATCTATGATTCTAACAGTTGATATACTAATTACAAATTTTTATTTAAAAACATGAATGTACAAATGATTATAAACAAACTATATGCATTTTACAAGATTTGCTTGAAATCTTGTGAAAGTGGATGTTTGTAATAGTGTAGCTAAATAGGATGAAGTAATAACATAAATAGTTCTAATATTTATAGATATTAAACTAACAAATATTAAATGAATACGATTGAAACAATAACACAAAATAGTCAAATCTAATCAATGTGATCATCATTTCATTCATATATGAACAACTCTGAATAAAATAAAGCAACGCATCTACTAACCTCTAATTGATCAATCATAATAAACTAAGTTGTTTTTCCCGTGTTGTAAGAGATCTTGTTTGTCCTGTATTAAGAGGAAACCTATGACAGAGACAAATATAAATCTTCCTGAAGAAGTTCAAGGAAGTATTTCGCGCACTCGGAGTGAATTTGAAACAACAGAAAAATAACCAATTAATATCCTGTGATCTCAACATAATCAATAGCAGAGGATGAAAGAAAACTCAATCCTGGATATTGATGTTATCAATCATTTAATATCAGAAGTAAATTCAAGACAACTAAACAATTGATTGATCACAAAGTACAAACTAGATTAACAGATAATGGACAACATTTAAATATTTTATGATATGAAACATCATATGATGACAAGACTAAAGCTAAATCGACCATAATAATATTTCATAACACAGAAGTAATAGGAGAATACAATGAGAGAAACATTGCACAATTCACACGAGACTAAAGCCAACAACAAATTATTTGTCTCATATCACTTCCACAATCATATATCCATTATGTAATCCCAACAAAGTTCCTCTCAACACTAAGCAACAAAAGCTATTTAAACAAGTCTTGGATCAGTTACCTCTTATTATACAATATAGAGGATGATGCTTGAAAATAAGCTTGTCTTACAAAAATAGAATAACAAAAAGATACTCCTATAGGAGTCTTTACATAAAAAATAATCACATAAATGAGATTTTTCTTGAAAAAGATAAAAAAAAATTGAATTTTAGATAACAATTGAAAACTAATAATTTCAAAAGATAAGCTACAGGATTCTATAACTAGTAAAAAATAGTAAAAATAAAATAAAAAATAAATCTATCTATTTTATTTTTCCAACAGAATCAAATAAAAAAAGAATCAAAACAACTTTTTTACCATTTCAAGGATTAGACAAAGAAGCATCTGATAAATCTGAATTTATGATGTTGAAATTCGTTGAGTTTTTGATAATTACATTACCAACCCGTTTAATCATCTTGTTTGCAAAATTCACATCTGAATTACTCTGTTTCTTATACCTTCCCTTTTTTTTGTCAATTGATTTGTTTAAAACAACCTGATTCGACTCATGAATAGGAAAAAAAAGAATCCTATCCTTTAACACATCTAAAACCCCCTCAAATGATTTTCTGGGCATGAAATCATATCATGATGTTTTGCCCAAATGGTTCTGAATAGCATCAGAGTTCCGTTCTGTGGTCGCATGGTCTTCTCATGGATCAACACACAGGTTTTTGACAGTAGGGTTAGATATATAGGGATTGGTGTTTTCATTTAGGTGGAGAGGTGATTCTACTGCGTTCTCGGGTAGGGTAAATTATTTCTTAACAATAAATCTTCTCAAGTATCCCCAATCCTGGATAGATGCAAAAGCACATGGATTTGGATAAGACCATGGTTAAAAAGGCTTGACAGGGGGTTTACTTTCTGTCTCTGATATAGTTTAGAAATTTTATGCAGATTCATAAAGAGATAGAAAGGCATATAACTTGAAACCTAGACACCTGAGAACTGGCTTGAATCTCTCAGCAAAAAAACAAAAATGCTTACCTCAACCAAAACAAAAATTCTGAGATATTTCCCTCCAAAGAACGAGACATATCTATGAAAAAGTCTAGTTTCTGAAGAAACTGCCTACATGGATAGTAATTGAGCCTGTTTTGGAAATGGGTTTTTAACGGTTTGGCCAAATTCGTAACCGTTTGCTCATAAATCATCCCGCAAAACCATGTCTCTATTACACACTTACGGATTTGAACTCTGCTATATAATCACGAATGTGTAAAAACTCAGAGTTGTTCAAATCTGCCCTACTACAGGAGCCATAGATATGGTTACAAAGAAACATAAGAGATAGAGAGAGGTGGGCTAGGCTCTCCAAAAATCGAAATGTAGGGTGAGGTATGCAAAATTGGGAGAGACCCGATACGTAAAAATCCGGGAGGCCACTATGTGAAAAGAATGCCAAAACCCAAAGCATCAAAGCTTACAATTCAAAAAAAAGAATGCAAGCCTGAACTATGCAGGACGAAGGGGTGATGTATGAAGGTAAGTATGTCAGTCTTGTACGAGGATGACGAGACCATGATGCGACTTCTAAGGGTAACATTCGAATTTCAAATTAAACCAACGTTAGCTTGCTTCACGATCAAAGATAAGTCAATATGAAAAACCAAAATATAATCAAGGAAAGAGTTTCTAGGTCATAACCTTAAGGTGCATGACTCATGTGTTATGGTAATGGATTAATCAATAAAAATATAAGTTTACAATATTTAAGGCTTATGGAAGAATATGCGATGCCTTCTAAGTGTTATCCCATTTGCAAAGAAAATAAACCACAAACTATATGATGACCACTAAAGCCAAATTTTGTTCTAATTTCATGATTTCAATCATGACATTGAACAAACCAACAATAAATTAAAAATAACGAACTCTTACACATAGCTAACCCAACGGATCTTTTCAAAGCCAAAATGATAGAAATGTTTGTAAGGAGAAGGAGGCAGCTACAATTTTTTTTATCTCTTGACGACGACAATTTTCAGTGATAAAATTGACATGAATATTTGGCTACCAAAAATGGTGACACGTTGGGTGAAGAATTTATATCTACATCACCAAAACTTTATATCAGGGGAACAGATGACCCAATAATAATTTTTAGAAACAGTTAAAAGACATATCAAGCATTTCGACAATAACTCAAAAAAATAACACATTCATATTATTGGATAAATTTATGTCCAAAAATTGTAATCTGACATCTCATTTTGATCACAAGGGTAGATATGTTTATACATATAAATCCAATACCATTGACAGGGCCACTATTGCTAGCAGGCATTTATAGCCTTGGCAGGGATGTCATTTAAACCACTCTATTACTTCTATCTCATCCAAGAGTTGTCCATTTATGATACAATCATCCTGACATCTGATCAATTTAATAAAACATACTTGAGGATCTTCAAACCCAACATTGCTTCGTTGCTAGCAGGCCTGTTTAGTACCTCAACTAAGTTGTCTTGGTATCATGTGTGCATTTACCCGTTGCCAGCAGACCTGTTCAGAATCCCGACGGGTTTACAGACAATTCCCACACATTACAGTTCTTCCAACTCTTTAAAAATGTTTATAATATTTTCATAAGCTTTTTGATATCAAGAGAGTGGGGTGATACAAAAGATTTTAGACCTAGGTAGTTATAGGGTTGATCTTTAGAATTATTGTTTTGTTCTTTTTGGAATTGATAAATTTCATCACAATCTAGACATTTAGATTTCAATAAAGAATTCATCTCAAGAATGGGGAAGTGCTATGATTTATTCTCATTAAAACTAGGACGACGTTAGAAGTTTTTAAAGATACTCATGTTTCCCTAAGATTTCAACGAAAACTGGGAATAATGAATGGACGAAGATTCACCGTAACTAATCTGATTTTAGAACTTGATGTGCATATGCTTTGAACTGTTATCAACTACTCCTAATGAAAGATCAAATTAAATTCAATAATGAATGATGATTCAAAAATAATTATTAGGGAAAACAAAATCCAAACGAAAAAGAAAAATAAAACAAAAGAAAACGCAAACTAAAACAATTTACAACAGGGAAAACCTGATTTTCTCAGGTGAAGTACTTTATAAGAGAGACTAAAAGAAAATAGAAAAATCCTTATTAATATGAGTGCAGTCCTACTCGTGGCACCTTGGGTTAGGGTTGAATTGATAGTTCAAATTTACTTGTCTCTTTACTTTCCATTTAAAATTTTCATGATGATACTGCGTTTTTGAAAAGAAATATTCAACGAAAAGCAGAGAGAAAAGGATTAAAGTGGATTTCCCTGACAACATTCATATTATGGTTCTCAAGGATTAAAGTTTCATAAGTGCATTGTTACAAAGAGAAAGAATGAGAAATAAAACTAAAGGAAACCTACTCCTAAACGTACTCTAACTACTAAATAGATCAAAATGCTAAGTAAAATCATATTTCTAGTGAAACCACAAGAGCATCTTCAATCCTATAAGGCATAGAAAGTCGAAAATCAGAACAAAAGAATGTAGTATTTTCAAATACAAAATAAATATGTCATGCTTACCTCCTATATATTCATTTAAAAACAAAGCAAGCATGACCTTACCATTCTTTTGAAACTTCTTGATATATGAATCCTCCAGCCATTCTAAGATCGTGTCATTAGGATGCAAACTATGAATTCGATGCAATAGATATATCAATGGGGAACACATCATAAGAGGATTCATGACATCAATTAGATTCTTGGTTTGAACACTTCCTTTGATGAAAGGGACCATTTCAGAATGCGAAGCATAATCATTAAAATTCGAACTAACCAAAGAAAGAATATGCAATATAGAATGTTTGATCTCCATAAGAGAGAGTGAATTGTCTTTTTCAAAAATAAATCATGTAAAATCATCTCGCAACATGTCTTTTTCCCATGTGAGTGATGAAAGGGAAAGAGCGTCAAATCCAACTTCAAAAATGTTATGTATGGAATTAATTTTACCAAATCTTGGCATATCAAAAAGATCTGATTGTGATGGAAAAGAGTAAGATACCGTGGGTAAAGTATCATGTCCATCATAATCTAAGAAGATATCGGGATATAAAGAGTAAAAGGAATCAGAAATGAGCACATGAAAATAATCTCTTGAGCTATGATATTTAACAATAGTATTCTCAAGACATTCCTCTCCACTTTCCTTAAAACTTTCACTCTGTTTTGGTGATAAATCCTTGAACATAATATGATCGTCTAAATTTGCCTCATGTATGATAGACAATTTAAAATTTTCATAACAAACATCTAATCTTTCATGTGGATAAGGTATGATTTGTGGATGAAGGTTTAAGGTTTCTTCTTCAAATTGCAGATTTACATCTCTAATTAGTTTCATAGGAATGTTAGAATGCTTAAGATGATTTTCAACACCTAAGTGTTCTTCAATAACTGAATTTAAGTACTGATTAGAGAAAGAGTTTGAAGAATAGACATTCACATTGACCCAACATCAAATATTCTTCCACGATGGTCGAGGATTGAATATACAACGATTTAGAGGAAAAACAAGTTTGATTGTTAGTAAGAACCTTTTCAATAGATTCTACCTCTCTTGCTTGTTCAAAATTTTCAAATGGATTCTTCTCATCTTGCGAACAAAATTCTTCTCACAATTGAGTGATAGGATTTGTAACTGGTTCATCATTCATGATTGAATATGACTAGATGAAAGGGATGCAAACATCATAGAGGAGATTTGGCACAAATGACATGCCATCAATATTAAATTTATAGAGAACATGATGGATTCTTGTTGAAAAGCCTTTTGGAGATGAATTTTCATTGATTAGTACGTCTGAAATTCTTCACATAATTGATTGTAATCATAGTTTTCAAATTATCTAAAAATTCCTCTACAAATTGAAACCAATAAATAATGTGATATGTTGGAAAATAATGTGATATGTTGGAAAAGAATCAAACCAATGTTTAATCCGACCCCTAAAAGTAAAAGAGAACAATCTGCACAAAACCTTTAAATCAGAAATATCATGCTTGATGCATTTACACCAAAAATTATTAATGTGGTCTTTTGCAGATACATCCACCCCACCATCAAAGGTGATTTTGGACAAGTGTGAGGATGTCTCTTTGGGAATATCAGGTAATGATAAGTGGAAAGCATGTTCCAACATAGTGATTTGGGGAGCGATGGGGAATTAAATACATTCAAAACAAAGACTCTTGCAAGGCCATATTGTTAGTCTAGCCTACCTTATAGTGCATTTCAAGATGACACAGAAGAAGAATTTATAAATATGGAATTATGACAGGTTGAGGGGTAAAACATTTAATCATTAAATTTACCTCGACCCTCCTTCTAGCGCCATTTTTTGACAGGCGTAAGTGACACACTGTCAACTGGAAGGTTAGATCCGAACCGAGGTTGTCTAATTAACCCAAGTAATTTGGTATGATCTGAACTGACAGGTTTAATGGCTCCATTATCTAACTAAAGTCCTAAAACTAGTAAAAGAAATAAACTAATCTAAAGCTATGATTCTAATAGTTGATATACTAATTACAAATGTTTATTTAAAAACATGAATGTACAAATGATTATTGATGCAGGAGCATCCCTCACAACAAGCAAGCCAACGTGGAAGTGGAAGACAGCTGGAAGATGTCCAGCGCGAGTTTTTGAATTTTCCTTTGAAGCTGATGCGCAAACATAAATGAGATCATTTAATGAAGGCGCCTTGGTAAAATGTAATCAGACCTCGAGCCATACGCTCTCGTCTGAGATAGACAGAGGCATTTATAAGTAGTAAATGTAAGTAGGTAGAATTGAATATTTAGATTAGACAGTTCTAGAAGAAGGAGGGAAACATGATATAGACACCCTCATTGTATCATTGTAACATTAAGCAGGAAAAAGAAGAGTCGAGAGCATAGGATAATAGCAGAGAGTTGTAGAAAACACCCATGTATAGATCTTGAATTAATAGAAGAAGTTGACTCAGATTCATGGCTGTTGTGTTATTTTCTGTGTGTGTATGAGTGTTGAATGCTCTACTTATATATATTACTTCTTGTTATGCATTTGTTATTATGCTGTGGGTATGATTTCATGTGTTAAGATTGAAATCTGAGAGGAAGGGTGAATGAGTTTCAATTGTTTCTCTACTGAGCAAAGATTCCTGCAAGGAGTGCAATTGAGGTCGTCCGCAAGGAGTGCGTTGACAGAAGGCTCAGAGAGTTAACTCTTGTTCTCATACAACCAGGAGTGAGATTGGATTATACGAGCCATTCAAGGAGTGCGCAGGCTAAGGGGAGTCTCAGTCGTGACACTAAGTAAAGTATTGAAGGATTGCTGCTACGGGGATACGCAGAGTCAAAGGAAGCTCGAACAGTTGAAGTGTTTGTAGGTTTGCCGCAAGGAGGGCGTGTAAAGAACCTCATTGAGGTTGAAGTAATTTAGAAAATCTCAGGAAGGGTATGCCTCTGAGTCGCTGAACATCAACGTAGATAAGTGCGACTTGAAGTCAGGGAGAGACGTCGCAGGTTGGCGAAGTGGCAAAGGAATCTCGTAGACAGACACTCTTTTCAATTTCATGGATTATACAAGGAGGAACGGACGGTCGAAATCCCCTGAGGAGATTTTGCAAAGTTCTGAGGATCGTTAGATCTTGCAGAGGTGCAAGGAGGTTACGGGGGGAAGATTTCGAAGAGTTTGAAGCTCAGGAGAGGCAGAGCCATTGATTTAGAATCACGGGAGACCTCAGATCTACATGTGGTATCATGTATCGGGGACTCACAAGTTGAAGCCCCAAAAAGTTGTGCAACAAGAACAGCGATATCGCGAGACGTGATATCCCTACGAGATCAGAGTCGTTCATTGTGGAGGACGCATGTAAGGAGATTCTCTCATCTGTAGACTCGGACGTTGGGGGACAAAAAGGGAATTCCTTCAGCTTCACGAGTGGAGAATTGGCAAGAAGGCTAAGAGCCATCCATCTGAGGAGGACAGGTGGCGAGAGATCGAGAGATCTTGCGAACTCGGGAGTTTGCAGGGTGAGAGCCCAAACATTGGGTAGTCTAAGTCACAAGGATGCGAGGCGCGAGAAGGATGATAACCATTGGATCCGGATTGTAGGAGGACCGTTGGATCTGCACGTGGGATTGTGTATCGGGGCCTTGTGAGAAAAGACTCAAGGATTTGGGCCCGGGGATCGCGATATTGCGAGAAGTGATATCCCGATAGCTGGAGAGTAGTGTGGGTCATAGTGGAGTGGCAAGTGGAATATAGGTGGAATGAAGCCCTCGGGACGTCGCTGCGAGAAGTCCCAAGGTATTGGCATTAGGATTCACGAGTCGCGAAGTGCTAAGAGCCGGGGGTTCGCGTGGACACGTGGTGAGAGCATAAGGTGGGACCTGCGTGGTCGACGGTTGGACACGCGTTGCCTGGAGAAAGGAGTCAGCACTCCATTGAATTCTCACATCTCGGGGATTCACGGAATAGGAGGGTGAAAGATCGATTACTCAACCTGCGAGGTGGCGAGGTTGCGAGGTTGCGAGTAGTGCAATCCATCGAGGGAGGAGTCAGCTCCGTGTTGACCTATCATGTCTTGGAGGATCGCAACGGGAGACATAAGAGTTCACCTCACAAATTCACGAAGGTGCGAGTTGCGAGAGGTGCTAACATTTAAGCCTAGCCTACGGTTGCATGTGGTGAGGGAACCAAAAAAGGAAGGAACTATACCCGTATCGCCAGGTCGGGTATCACAAGATTTGAAAGGAAGAGTAGGAGGCTTTGAGTCACGAACTCACGAGATAGCGAAATTTAGCTGATCTCCCGGTAGTAAAGGGGAGACCTCGGGGAAAGATTTCTGTGGGTGCAGATTTCCCAATAGGGAAATAGAAGGACCTTGGAGTTATTCAAGCGAGAAGGAAGAAGATCCTGTGAGAGCGGATGTGCCTTGGTGGTGCACCCTGCGTCAAGTGGTATCAGAGCGTAGAAAAAGATTCTTTGCTTTCTATAGCAGAGGACAGGGAGAATTGACCATGCCGCTAAGGAGAAGAGGTAGACAATCACCCGATCTAGAGGAGGAAAGGGAATTGTCCAGAGAAAGAGGTAGGAAAGTACAGAATCCAGACGTGTCAAGAGGAATGTGAAATCTTCGTGCCAGAATAGAGGACATGGAGATAAGACAAAGGTGAAATGCTGATGTAGGATATATCAGTGAAACCGAGGATGAAGGTGATGCTGGACATGAAGAAGAAGAAATCCCAGCGGAAGATGCAGCCAATGAGCATTTAATTAAGGCTATCGCCCGAATGAGTTCGAAAACAAAGATGGACATTCCAGCTTATGAAGGGAGTCTGGATGCAGAAAAGTCACTAGATTGGATTAGAGCTCTTGATACTTACTTTGATTATGAAGACATCGAAGATGATAAGAAGGTCAGACATGCTATCACAAGATTAAAAGGACATGCAACCTTGTGGTGGGATGAACTGCAAGCTAATAGGCGTTGCCAAGGCAAGCAGAAGATAAAGAGCTGGGACAGGATGATTGCAAAGATGAAGGCAAAATTCATTCCCAGGGATTATCAAATTTCTCTGTTCAGGAGGATGCAGAACCTGAGACAGAAGCTGATGACAGTGAAGGAGTATACTGAGGAATTTTACAGGTTGAATATCAGGGCAGGTCATCGCGAAAGCAATGACGAAAAGGTGGCCAGGTACATAAATGACCCGAGGTATGAAATTCAGGATGAAATAAGTATGGAAACCATCCAAATGGTGGAGGATGCTTATCAAATGGCTTTGAAAGCTGAAGAGAAGCTGATCCATAAGCAAAGTTAGAGGGGCCGAGGCAGGAGTCAGCCCAGAGGCAAAGTAGTTGCCCAAGATAAATACCAGAATCCCAAGGACGACTGGAAGAAACCTCAGACTCAGACAAAGAGAGGTGGAAGTTCACAGTTAAGGCCATATGTTGAGCAACAAGGACAACAAATTGAACAAAGAGGAGGATATGCTGATAATAATAGGTTTCCTCGTACTAGAGGTAGAGGAAGAGGAAGAGGTGGAGTAATTACATGCTTCACATGCGGAAAGAATGGGCACAGGTCGTTTGAGTGTCCAGAGAAAAAGAAAGAAACTAGAAAGACTCACATCGCCGAGGCACAAAGGCAAGATACTGAGGCAGAATACGCTGAAAGCAAAAGATCGCTGGTAATGCGAAAAGTCCTTTTTACGCCAGAGAAGGAGGTGGAAAATTCAGCGCGGAGGAACAATCTTTTTAGGACTGCTTGCAAGACCAAGGATAGAGTATGCAAGGTCATCGTGGACAGTGGAAGCACTGATAATCTCATTTCAACCGAGATGGTCGAAAAGCTGGAGCTGGAGACAACTGATCACCCGAGTCCATACAAAGTTTCATGGCTACAAAAGGGACATCAAGAAAATGTCACTAAACAGTGCTTAGTTGACATTAAGATAGGAGGATATAATGATAAAATTTTATGTGATGTTATTCCTATGGATGTCTGTCATTTATTGTTGGGTAGACCATGGCAATATGATAGAAATGTGATTCATGATGGGAGGATGAACACCTATACTCTGAAAAGGAATGGGAGAACTCATATGTTGTGTCCAATTGAAGAAAAAGAGGTGAAGCCGGAGGTAAACAACACAGTACTTCTCATGAGTGGGAAGGAACTTCTTATAGAAGTTAAGAAGAAGGAGGATCCACAATTATTTGTGGTCAGAAAGACGAGAATTGTTCTGACTAGCACAAAGGTGGATGATCTGCCAGAAGAAGTTCAGGAATTGCTGGAAGAGTTCGTTGATATTGCAATGGACGAACTACCTCGTTCGTTGCCATCGATGAGGAGTGTGAGTCATCAGATAGACCTCATTCCAGGAGCTAGTTTTCCAAACAAAGCTGCGTACAGATTGACGCCGCAAGAGAATGAAGAAGTTAAAAGACAGGTCCAAGAGTTGTTGGACAAAGGCTTGGTTAGAGAAAGCTTGAGCCCGTGTGCTGTTCCAACAGTACTCAGTCTGAAGAAAGACGGAGGCTGGAGGATGTGCATTTATTCAAGAGCAATAAACAAGATAACTATCAAGTATAGATTCCCATTGCCAAGAATGGATGATTTGATGGATTGCTTAAGTGGGGCAATTTGTTTTTCAAAGATAGATTTGAAGAGTGGATATCATCATATTTGTATGAGAGAAGGTGACGAATGGAAAACAACATTCAAGACAAATGAAGGTTTGTATGAATGGTTTTTCATGCCGTTTGGCTTGACGAATGCACCAAGTACCTTTATGAAGTTGATGAATGAAGTCTTGAAGGAGTTCATCGGGAAATTTGTCATCGTGTATCTGGATGACATATTGGTTTTCAGCAAGACAAAGGCTGAGCATTTGAAGCATTTGGCGATTGTGATGAAGAGATTACAGCAAGAGAAGCTGTTGATTAATATGAAAAAGTCCTCATTCATGAAGACATAACTCATTTATTTGGGGTTTGTTATATATGCAAATGAGTTGAGGATGGATCCAGATAAGGTGGAAGTAATTAAAAATTGGCCACCACCGAGAAATGTTTTCGAGGTGAGAATTTTTCATGGATTGGCTAGTTTCTACCGGAAATTCATCAGGAATTTCAGTGGAATTAGTGCAGCAATGATGGATACAGTGAAAAAAAGACATAAATCTTTTCACTAGACTGAAGAGGCTGAGAAGAGTTTCAATTTGTTGAAACGAAAGATTACAGAGCAATCGGTTTTGGTGTTGCCAGATTTTCAAAAGGCATTTTAGGTGAAATGTGATGCAAGAGGGTTTTCGATAGGAGCGGTCTTGAGCCAGGAAGACAGGCCGATTGCATATTTCAGTGAGAAGCTGAATGAGGCAAAAGAAAAACATTCCACGTATGATAAAGAATTCTATGCCATCATACAGGCATTAAAGAGATGGAGGCACTATTTGATTCCAAAGGAATTTGTTTTATATAGTGATAACCATGCATTACAATTTGTGACTCAACAGGAAAAGTTGAACCTGAGGCATGTTAAATGGGTTGAATACATGCAAAATTTCACTTTTGTGATAAAACATATTTCTGGTACTGCTAACAAAGTTGTTGATGCTTTGAGTAGGAAGTGTTTGTTGTTGCAGGAGTTCAAAGTCAGGACGTTAAGCTTTGATGATCTTAAGGACATGTATGCAGATGATTCAGACTTTAAGGAATCATATGAAGCAACTGAGAATCCAGTTCTCAAAGATAGAATCCCTTGGATAGACTATATGGTCCAAGAAGGATTGTTGTTCAGAGGCAATAAATTGTGTATTCCAAATTGCTCCATGAGGGAGAATTTGTTAAAAGAGAAACGCAGTGGTGGATTAGCAGGACATTTTGGTCATGATAAGACATTTGAAAAGCTGAGTGAGTCATACTTTTGGCTAGGGATGCGGTCAGAAGTCAAGAATTTTGTGGACAGATGCAGGATTTTCCAGCATTCAAAGGGAAGGAAGCAGAATGCGGGTTTTTATCAGCCATTACCCATACCTGAGAAGCCGTGGGATGAAATTAGCATGGATTTCGTGTTGGGGTTACCGAGGACACAAAGAGGTGTTGATTCAATCTTTGTGGTAGTTTACAGGTTTTCTAGGATGGCACACTTCATTCCATGCCAGAAAACCAGTGATGCGACTCACATCGCAAATTTGTTTTTCAAGGAGATTTTTCGACTTCATGGATTGCCGAAAAGCATAGTTTCGGACAGAGACACAAAATTCATAGGGCATTTCTGGAGGACATTGTGGAAGAAGCTCAGAACTAACTTGGCGTTTAGTTCATCTTATCATCCTCAGACGGATGGGAAAATGGAAGCGGTGAACAAGAGTCTAGGAGACTTGCTGAGAAGCTTGGTGACAGAGCACCATAGCAGTTGGGACAATATATTGCCATAGGCAGAGTTTGCTTACAATGACTCGGTAAATCAGAGCACAGGAAAAGTCCATTTCAGATTGTATATGGAATGCAGCCAAGATAAGTTTCTGAATTGAGGGATTCAGAATAGACTGTGACTAGCAGCGCTAGTGCAGAAGAATTTGTTGAGGCAATGAAAGAAATTCACAGCCAGGTGAAGGAGCGGTTGCTGAAATCAAATCAGGAGTACAAGCGCAGAGCAGATCAACATCGGAGACAACTTCAGTTTGAAGTTGGGGATCTTGTTTTGGTGCATTTGAGGAAATAAAGGTTCCCGAGGGGAACATATAATAAACTAAAAATGAAGAAAATCGGACCATGCAAGGTCTTGAAGAAGATGGGAGAGAATGCTTATGAGATCGCGTTACTAGAGGGTATTGGAATATCTCCGATATTTAATGTTTCAGATTTATATCCATATAAAGCTGATGAAGCAGGAGTAGAAGGTAATGATCAACCAGAGGTCCAGTGGCAGAAGCAGATATCAGTTGCAGAGAAGCCACAGATGGAGAAGATACTGAATAAACGAGTGGGTAAGAAAACCAGAAGGAAAGAATATTTTGAATACTTGGTCAAATGGAAGGGACATCTAGTGGAAGATTCCAGCTGGGAGACTGAAGAAGAAATTTTGAAGCATGGACATACCGTGCAGGAGCTCATGGACAGGAGTCCATGCAAATTTTCAAGCGAGGGAGTATGATGCAGGAGCATCCCTCACAACAAGCAAGCCAACGTGGAAGCGGAAGACATCTGGAAGACGTCCAGTGCGAGTTTTTGAATTTTCCTTTGAAGCTGATGCGCAAACATAAATGAGATAATTTAATGAAGGCACCTTGGTAAAATGTAATCAGACCTCGAGCCATACGCTCTCTTATGAGATAGACAGAGGAATTTATAAGTAGTAAATGTAAGTAGGTAGAATTGAATATTTGGATTAGATAGTTCTAGAAGAAGGAGGGAAACGGGATATAGACACCCTCATTGTATCATTGTAACATTAAGCAGGAAAAAGAAGAGTCGAGAGAATAGGAGAATAGCAGAGACTTGTAGAAAAAACCCATGTATAGATCTTGAATTAATAGAAGAAGTTGATTCAGATTCATGGATGTTGTGTTATTCTCTGTGTGTGTATAAGTGTTGAATGCTCTACTTATGAATATTACTTCCTGTTATGCATTTGTTATTATGCTGTGGGTATGATTTCATGTGTTAAGATTGAAATCTGAGAGGAAGGGTGAATGATTTTCAATTGTTTCTCTACTGAGCAAAGATTCCTGCAAGGAGTGTAGTTGAAGTCGTCCGCAAGGAGTGCGTTGACAGAAGGCTCAGAGATTTAACTCTTGTTCTCATACAACCAGGAGTGAGATTGGATTATATGAGCCATGCAAGGAGTGCGTAGGCTAAGGGGAGTCTCAGTTGTGAAACTAAGCGAAGTATTGAAGGACTGCTGCTACGGGGATACGCAGAGTAAAAGGAAGCTCGAACAGTTGAAGTGTTCACAGGTTTTCCGCAAGGAGGGCGTGTAAAGAACCTCATTGAGGTTGAAGTAATTTAGAAAATCTCAGGAAGGGTAGGCCTCTGAGTCGCTGAAGATTAGCGTAGATAAGTGCAACTTGAAGTCGAGGAGAGACATCGCAGGTTGGCGAAGTGGCGAAGGAATCTAGAGAGACACTCTTTTCCATTTCGTGGATTATACAAGGAGGAACGAATGGTCGAAATCCCCTGAGGAGATTTCACGAAGTTTCGAGGATCGTTAGATCTTATAGAGGTGCAAGGAGGTTACGGCAGGAATATTTCGAAGAGTTTGAAGCTCAGGAGAGGTAGAGCCATTGATTCAGAATCACGGGAGCCGTCGGACCTACACGTGGTATCGTGTATCGGGGACTCGGAAGTTGAAGCCCCAAAAAGTTGTGCAACAAGAAGAGTGATATCGCGAGACGCGATATCCCTACGAGATCAGAGTCGTTCATTGTGGAGGACGCGTGTAAGGATATTCTCTCATCTCGTAGACTTGGATGTTGGGGGACAGAAAGGGAAGTCCTTCAGCTTCGCGAGTGGTGAATTGGAGAGAAGGCTAAGAGTCGTCCATCTAAGGAGGACAGGTGGCGAGAGATCGAGAGATCTCACGAACTCAGGAGTTCGCAGGGTGAGAGCCCAAACATTGGGTACTCCAAGTCATGAGGACGCGAGGTGCGAGAAGGAGGATAACCATTGGATATGGATCGTAGGAGGACCGTTGGATCTACGTGTGGGATCGTGTATCGGGGCCTCGTGAGAAAAGACTTGAGGATTTGGGCACGGGGATCGCGAGATTGCGAGAAGCGATATCCCAATAGCTGGAGAGCAGTGTGGGCCATATTGGAGTGGCAATTGGAATACAGGTGGCACGAAGCCCTCGGGACCTTGCTGCGAGAAGTCCTGAGGTATTGGCATTAGGATTCGTGAGTCGCGAAGTGCCGAGAGCCGGGGGTTCGCGTGGACACATGGTGAGAGCATAAGGTGGGACCCGCATGGTCGACGGTTGGACATGTGTTGCCTGGAGAAAGGAGTCAACACTCTATTGAATTCTCGCATCTCATGGATTCGCAGAATAGGAGGGTGAAATATCGATTACTCAACCTACGAGGTGGCGAGGTTGTGAGGTTGCGAGTAGTGCAATCCGTCGAGGGAGGAGTCAACTTCGTGTTGACCTATCGCATCTCGGAGGATCGCAATGGGAGACATAAGAGTTTGCCTCACAAATTCATAAAGGTGCTAGTTGTGAGAGGCGCTAACATTTAAGCCTAGCCTATGGTTGCATGTGGTGAGGGAACCAATAAAGGAAGGAACTATACCCGTATCGCCAGGTCGGGTATCACAAGATTTGAAAGGAAGAGTAGGAGGCTTTGAGTCACAAACTCGCGAGATAGCGAGATTTAGCTGATCTCCCGGTAGTAAAGGGGAGACCTCGGGGAAAGATTTCTGTGGGTGCAGATTTCCCGATAGGGAAATAGAAGGACCTTGGAGTTCTTCGGGCGAGAAGGAAGAAGATCCTTTGAGAGCAGACGTGCCTGGGTGGCGCACCCTGCGTCAATTATAAACAAACTATATACAGTTTACAAGATTTGCTTGAAATCTTGCAAAAGTGGATGTTTGTAATAGTTTAGATAAATAGGATGAAGTAATAACATAAATCTTTCGAATATTTATAGCTATTAAACTAACAAATACTAAATGAATATGATTGAAACAATGACACAAAAAAAGTCAAATCTTATCGATGCGATCATCGATTCATTCATATATAAACAACTCTAAATAAAAGCAAGCAATGCATCTACTAACCTCTAATTGATCAATCATAATAAACTAAGTTCCTTTTCTTGCGTTGTAAGAGCTCCTGTTTGTCATGTATTAAGAGGAAACCTATGACAGAGACAAATATAAATCTTCCTTAAGAAAATCAAGGAAGTATTTCGCGCACTCGGAGTGAATTTGAAACAACAAAAAAATAACCAATTAATATCCTATGATCTCAAGATAATCAATAGCAGAGGATGAAAGAAAACTCAATCCTGGATATTGATGTCATCAATCATTTAATATTATAAGTAAAACCAATACACCTAAACAATTGATTTATCACAAAGTACAAACTAGATTAACAGATCATGGACAACATTTAAATATTTTATGATATGAAACATCATACGATGACAAGACTAAAGCTAAATTGACCATAATAATATTTCATAACACATAATTAATAGGAGAATACAATGAGAGAAACATTGCACAATTCACATGGGACTAAAGACAACAACAAATTGTTTGTCCCATATCACTTCCACAATCATATATCCATTATGTAATCCCAACAAAATTCCTCTCAACACTAAGCAACAAAAGATATTTAAACAAGTCTTGGATTAGTTACCTCTGATCATATAATATAGAGGATGATCCCTAAAAATAAGCTTGTCTTACAAAAATAAAATAACAAAAAGATACTCCTGTAGGAGTCTTTACATAAAAAATAATCACATAAATGAGATTTTTCTTTCAAATTACTAAGCTATTGAGCACTTAATCCATAATTCCTTCTCCTTGAAAATAGCATCATAGACAATTTTTTTCCTGAAAATTATAAAACAAAATCGAATTTTAGATACCAATTGCAAACTAATAATTTCAAAAGATAAGCTACAAGATTCTGTAGCTAGTCTAAAATAGTAAAAATAAAATAAAAAATAAATCTATTTATTATATTTTTCCAGCAGAATCAAATAAAAAAAGAATCAAAACAACTTATTTACCATTTCATAGATTAGACAAAGAAGCATTTGATAAATCCGAATTTATGATGCTGTTGAAATTCATTGAGTTTTTGATAATTACATTACCAGCCCGTTTAATCCTCTTGTTTGCAAAATTCATATCTAGATTACTTTGTTTCTTATACCTTCCCTTTTTCTTGTCAATTGATTTGTTTAAAACAACCTGATTCATCTCATGAATAGGAACAATAAGAATCATGTCCTTTAACACATCTAAAACCTCCTCTAGCGATTTTCTGGGCATGAAATCATATCGTGACTTTTTGCCCAAAGGGTTTTGAATAACAACAAAGTTTCGTTCTATGGTCACATGGTATTCTCATGAATCAACACACAGGTTTTTGTCTATAGGGTTAGATATACAGGGGTTGGGGTTTTCATTGAGGTGGAGAGGCGATTCTACTACGTTCTTGGGTAGGGTAAATTTATTTGTTAACGAGAAATCTTCCGAAGTATCCCCAATCCTGGATAGATGTGAAAGCACAAGGATCCGAATAAGACCATGGTGAAAAAGGCTTGACAGGGGGTTTACCTTCTGTCTCTGATATATTTTGGACATTTTATGTAGACTCATAAACAAATAGAAAGGAATATAACTTGAAACCTAGACACCTAAGAACTGGCTTGAATCTCTCAGCAAAATAAAAATAAAAATGCTTACCTCAACCGAAATGGAAATTATGAGATATTTCTCTCCAAATAACGAGACGTATCTCTAAAATGGTCTAGTTTATGAAGAAACTGCCCTACAAGACAGTAAATGAGCCCGTTTTGGAAATGGATTTTTAACGGTTTGGCCAAATTCATAACCGTTTTCTCATAAATAATCCTGCAAAACCATGTCTCTGTTACACACTTACAGATTTCAACTCTTCTATATAATCACGAATGTGTAAAAACTAAAGGTTTTCGGATCTATACTACTACAGGAGCCATAGATATGGTTACAAAGAAACAACAGAGATAGCGAGAGGTGTACTGGGGTCTCCAAAAATCGAAATGTAGGGTGAGGTATGAAAAATCGGGAGAGACCCGATACCCAAAAATTCGGGAGGCCACTATGTGAAAAGAATGCCAAACCCAAAGCATCAAAACTTACAACTCAAAAAAATGAGTGCAAGCCTGAACTATGCAGGATGAAGGTGTGATGTCTGAAGGTAAGTATGACAGTCTTGTACCAGGACGATGAGACCGTGATGCGACTTCTAAGGGTAACATTTGAATTTCAAATTAAACCAATGTTAGCTTGTTGCGCGATCAAAGACAAGTCAATGTGAAAAATCAAAATATAATCAAGGGAAAAGTTTCTAAGTCATAACCTTAAGGTGCATGACTCATGCGTTATGGTAATGGATTACTCAATAAAAAGATAGCTTTACAATCTTTAAGGCTTATGGAAGAATATGAGATGCCTTCTAAGTGTTATCCCATTTGCAAAGAAAATAATCCAAAAACTGTATGATGACCACTCAAGACAAATTTTGTTCTAATTTCATGCTTTCAGTCATGGAATTGAACAAAACAATGATAAATTAAAAATAACGAACTCTTACACATAGCTAACCCGATGGATATTTTCAAAGCCAAAATGACAGCTACAAATTTTTTATCTCTTGACGACGACAATTTTCAGTGATAAAATTGACATGAATATTTGGCTACCAACAGATCCCTACAATTTGGCATAGAGTTGATTCTCTCTTATCACTTGCAACACCATCCTCAAATGATTCTCATGCTCTTCTTTTGAATTGGAATATACAAGGATGTCATCCAAAAATACAATGACAAACTTGTCTAAATATTCTCGGAAAACATTATTCATTAAGCACATGAAAACAATCGGTGCATTTGACAACCCAAATGGCACCACTATGAACTCATAATGACCATACCTTGTCCTAAAGGTGGTCTTTCTGATATCTTCCTCTTTAATCCTTACCTAATGGTATCCCGACCTAAGATATATCTTGTGAAATATATTTGCATACTTCAATTGATCAAAGAGATCATCAATCCTTGGCAGAGGATACTTGTTCTTTATAGTCACTTTATTCAACTATTGAAAATCGATGCACAATCCCATCTTTTTTTTTCACGAACAACACCAGGGAACCCCAAGGTGACACACTTGGGCATATATACCCCTTCTTCAGAAGTTCTATAAGCTGCATTTGCAACTCCTTTAGCTTTGGTGTACTCATTCTGTAAGGAGTCCTTGACACTATAGCTGCTCCGGGCATTAAATTTATAGAGAAATCAATATCTCTCTTTGGGGGTAGTCCTGTTACCTCCTTGAACACATCTTCAAAATATTTCAGGACTACATGATCCTCCATATTTGGCACCTTATCCTTAGGTGCTTCCTCCATATGGGCTGCAAATATTTGATAGCCTTTCCTATAGCATTTCTTCAGTTGCATTGCTGAAATTTCTTTGATAGTCACTACCCTAGGAATTCCTTGGACTGTTCTTTGATTTCCTTCGTCATCCAGGAAAGTGAATTCCTTATTACGATAGTCTAATATGGCATGGTGTTGGTATAACCAATCCATACCAATTAGGTAGTCATCAGAACCTAAAGTCAAGTTTTTCAAATCTTCCCTTGTGCTCAGTCCATTCATGTCCATAAGAAATGACTTAACCATCTCATTGAATTTTATTTTGGCTCCAGTAGCTAGCTCCACCAACGAATATTTTCCATATTGTTTCTTGGAAAATGAAAAATTTGCACCATCTAAGGATCTATATAACTATGACTAGCTCCTGAATCAATTAAAATAGTAATGGTTTGGTTGTTGATCATACCTTCCACTTCAATCATATGTGATTGATACTCTGCTTGCTTGTTGTCCAAGGTTGCATAGATCATTGATACATTTCCACCCATGTCCCCCATTGTTTCATATCGTTGAACATTGTGAATAACTCTCACTTTGTCACTTCGGTGAGGAAAATATCTAAACATATGATCACCTTTACAACCCCAACATTGAATAGGTTGTTTCCTTGGCCTTTGACCACCTGTCTCAATTGTTCTGGGTTCTCTAGAATTTGGTTGTCCCTGAGAATTATTTCTGAAGAATGGTGGCTTAATTTCGTTCTTCATTTGATCCATCTTGAATTTCTTCTTGTCATCCTAATATTTTTAGAAAGTTGGCCTTTAATTTTGCTGGTCATATAGGCACTTAGCTCGCCTTATGGTCTCCTCCAATGTTTTGGGATCATCATATTGTATTTTGTCACTGATGAATGGTGGAAAACCACTCAAATACCTCGGAATATTTACTATCTCATCCTTGATGAAAGAGACATACTTCGACAATTATAAAAACCTTCTTTCATACTCATCAATGGACATACTTCCCATATTGAGTTCAAAGAACTCTTTCATTTTATTATGATAATACCTCTTACTCAAGTATTTCTTTTCAAAATACTGTTTGAATTCCTTCCAAGTAACATTTTTCTCTTTAATGTGCTGCACCTGTACAAGTTGATCCCACAACAAGGATGACTTTCCTTTGAGTTGATAGATGGAAATTATTCCTTCTGCATGAGAAGAACAATTATGCAATTGAAAATACTTTCTCATGCCCAACAACCATGTCTTTGCATATTCATCCTTCTTTTTCTCCCCATCAAACGTAGGATGTTTGATTTTGTTATTTTCTCTTCGTAGCTCATCCACCCGAGACCTATTATGCATCCTAACAGGGGATGGACTTGAGTTGTTGTGTGCTCTCTTATTGGAATTCCTCAGGGAGTGTTGGTGATGCTTGCTATCACTTTTTGTTCTTCTGTGACCTCCTGGTTTGCTTGATCCACTCTCCTCATACAATTTATTTTCTATTCTTTCCAGGATCTGCATCAACTTTATGTTGAATTCTCCCTATTGCTCCCTGGATTTCATGATATTTTTGTTATCTTCTTAGTGAGTTTGAACATCTTTCTACAACTTTTTAATGATTTTCATCATTCCCACGTCTTTATCTATCTCTTATCCATGCCCATTGGATTTTGATCCTTCAATTTGTGTTATCCCTCGACCAAGTTTTGGAGAAACTTCGTCATGTTTGACCTCTTTTGATACTTCGACAGGTGGGTCGAAGGAAGAGCACAAGTCAAAGTAGAGATCGTGGGATCCCGACCCCTTTTTAGTGTAGTTTTGGGATTAGGGTTTATGTAATGGGTATGGGATGTCAACCCATGGGCTTACCCATGTTTAGGCCCATTTTGTAATGTATAAATAGAAAGCTAGGTGATGTAAGAAGGGCCAATGTGCTAAGTGAAGAGACCTAGTAGAATCGGCTTAGTGCGGAGCTAGAGGCTTTGTGCATACTATGTGTTAATACTTGCATAGCTAAGTGCAAGTGATTGTAAGAAGCTTGTGTGCATACTGTGTAAGAAGGATTTTGTTGTGACCTAACTCGGGGAAGGAGGATCTGGTGAGGTGCACACAGATATCCTGTCCTATGCGGAGTGGGGTTTTTAGGCTTTGTGCTTGTAGAAGATCGACATAAGATAATAAAGAAGAGAAGAGTTGGTGGATGTAGCCTCACACTAGGGTGAACCATGTATATCCTAGGTTATGGTTGCTTTGTGCATTATGGTTGTTATATTGTTCATATGATTTAAGCTTAGTGCAGTAATGAATGTTTAGATGAATCTGGTATGATAGATTAAGTGTTTAGTGATGTGAATGAATGCTAGATTTGTTCTCTTTCCATATGCTAAGTGCTTAGTTGTGTTTGATATGGTTGAATATTGCGTTGTTATATAATTAGGGTTTGGATATGCGATATGAATAAGGGTTAAATATTGATGAATGTTAACTTATAAGTGATTTGTTAGAGTGGTGTAATAACAGATCTGTGTCCCAGCTAGTTTGCAAAAATTTGAGTCCTGCAACCACCCCTGCCTCTACCTCGGGTGAGACTTCATATGCTTTGTAGGTGTTGCCAAAAGGGCCGATAGTTAGGGTTTTTTTGGTGCAATATTGAAGCGTTGAACCATGGGTATGCCCCTATGCCAACAAATGGTTCCATTGTTGGGACCTGAAACTGTGATTGCACGGAACTGAAGAAAAGAAAGCTCTGTGTGTAGATCTGCTACTTTAGTGTGTAGTATTCTACTTGAATTGAGAAGATGTGTGCTAATAAGAGAAGTTTGATCTGACAAAAAGAGGTAATATCTTGAATCTTTGTGCTCTGAGAAAGGTAAGATAAGCGGAAAATTTTGTTCCAAAAGAATGAATCTAGGTATGTTTGAAATTTTTTGTCTTAGTCTGAAAACTAGGGTAAAGTTAGAAGAAAGAAGATTTGATATGAATAGATCTGATAGAAATAATGAAAGGTATGTTATCCCTATGCATATAAAGAATTTTTGGACTAACGAATGGATGCAGGATCCTAGAAACAATTTTTTGCAGGTTAGTTACTATGATCCCAGTGCACAGTACAAGAAAGGTTGGGTATTGTTTAAAAGAAAGAGAAGATTAACTCTTTGCTATAGTTGCAGAAGATTGAGACATCTTGCTAAGGAATGCCCTGGTAGAGGTCCTAGTTGTCTTTGCTATAAATATATGGACCATGAATTTTTGTATTGCCCTCGAATGATTGCTAAGGTTGAAAAGATGAATATGAGATAAGAAAACTATGAGACAAGCCAAGAAACTAAGGATATGATAGAACCCCCAGAAAGAATCAGAGACTGTATTACTATAGATGAAAGAAACCCTGAATGATCACAGAGATATCAACTTATTAGAGGTCTTAAAAGAGACAAAGTGCATAGAAACAAGAATATGAGACTTTGACATAGACTGTGTTCTGGATGAGGAAACAGAGGTGAATATCATGACAGAAAAAACTTGGGAAATTTTGGAAAAGCCTTCTATGGTTCCTTCATTAGGAGGAATAGGATTATTTAGAGGAAAGATGATAAACCTATGTGGAATACTTTCCCATACATCTATGAGTTCTCATGGAACTTCGACAGAAGAATAATTTGATATTGTTAAGTTTGTTGAGAACAATGCCCCATTCACTATCTTGCTAGGAAAAACCTAGATTAAGAAAGATCAGATACGAAGGAAACAAGAAGAGACGGATCCAAAAAAGAAAAAGAAATAACTAAGAGATTCCATGGGTAGGAGAATAGCGCACTAACTAAAATAACAAGATGACCAGTCGAAGCTACCGAGGACCAAAGATATGGATGTTGAAGTTGAAAGGACACAGGAAGATTGGAGACACATGTCTGTACAAGAGAGTAGAGGACCTGCCCCAGAAATAGGAGAAGTATTACCCTTGAACCCTATGAAAGACCCTCAATAGTGTGAATTTATCATGCCAAGAGGAGATAAGAATGATAATGGAAAGAGGAAACCAATGATTTAGGTCACAGGAAAGAAGGCTAGAAAGATCAGTAAGAAGAGGGCAAAGTTAGAAAATTTGCAAGAAGTTCCAGGGAAGACTTCGCAGAGGTAAGGTTTCCATAACTTAAACTCCGTCGGAATATCAATACAACACAGATTGACACCTCTCCACGGTGAAGTGATGTAACACCCTGTTTCCCCCAAATTTGTAATTAATCCTAATATAGGATTTACCATGCTAAAGCATGATGAAAATGTGAATGTATGATGTGAATGGACCTTATGAAGAAGGTCGATGAATGTAAATAACATTATGAATTTATATTGTAGGACTGCTGAGAGGCGATGTACATAAAAAGAGACCACGATGGTGGTGGAAGGCACCTGAAAAGGTGGCGCTAACTTCCACCGAGAATTAACACCGTATTTAGACTCCACTGGCCCGGAGAACCAAAAGAGGCTCGCTGGCCCTAAATTTAATGTCTCGCAGGCTGGTAGGCAGATGGATTAATGAGGGATGGAATGGTGAACCACCCATCCGTAGAGCCATCAGGACTAACCAGACGCGAGGATAATCGTGCCACATGCAACCTCACAAGAGGATAAGGCGTAAGGTAGAAGCGAATGGGGGGGAGGTGAGGGGAACTCTGGCATTACGCAGAGTGAGTGATAGCAGAGAGGAAGGATTGCAAGCTTCTCTCCTGGTCATTGGCAGACAGAGAGACACAGTCTCGCAACATCATGGTCTCGGCTCGGGGGTGGCTGGTGGTAAATCCACTGGGAGTCGTTAAGCCTACAGTTGGGTGGAAACGAGCACCCCTCTTAGCAGTTGCATAACCCTTGGTGTTATTTCTGATAAGTGTTTTTCCTTTGGCATCTTGAAATATATGTATTTTGATAATTATGCTCATAAGCTGTGAAACTGTGAATGTTTTCATTATAAGAATGTCTATGTGGTAGTTTGATCAATACTAGTAGTTGTATATTGTATGGAAAGACTATGTATGGCTTGTGTCCTCATAAATTCATTATTTATATGCGTACTGATCTCATTCAGACTTCATGACTGGTTCTCGGGAGGATGATACCCTTATCTACCTCAGATAATACCCTGGGTGAATCTCCCCATAGAAATACCTTCCTTGAATAACCCCTCAAGAACCCGGAAGGTAAATGTGAAGGCGTAAAGCCTTAGTAACTCTATATGAGGAGAAACGATCCTCTTAAAAACCTGAGATGGTAGCTTAAGGATGGAATATCGAATCGACGGATGAGACTCCGTCGGGATATCTGTGGTCACTCATGACCGTCAGATCGGAAGGAGAGGAAGAAGTGTTAAGGGCCTTAACCTTGATAGGTGGTGATGGACGGATGAGAATTTCGTCGGGAAATCTGCGGTCCCCCACGACCGTTAGATTAGTAGGAGAAAGTAGGGCATTAAAGGCCTTACCACTTGGTTTTTCTATGTCTTCGTGGGTAGTGAAGAGTTTAGGACCATAGATCCCCATGACCCATGAGAACATTTGGACCGTTGATCTTTCCACATCCATGAAGTAGTGGAAGAATGCGCAAGGTGGGATAGATCTGAGCCGTTAGATCTTAACTAGAAAAATCCGACAACAGTTGGATTCGTTAAGAGATGCATGAGGGTTAAACCTTCATGAACAGTAGGGGTAAAATCCCGACGAGAGGGTTGACACATCGGGATATCGATACTCGGGATATCGAAATTATCAAGGTCGAGAAAGTCGAGGCATTTCAAGTCCCGAAGCAGCGAAATGATCTGGACCATCCGTTTGTGTAGACATGTGGCGGAAATCAAGAGCCCGTCAGTATATCGGCTACCGGGGTTTTGAGTTGATAGAGAATTTTTGTCATCGGGGTATCAAAAACTCCGAAATTGCAAGACTGGTTCAGGGCCGTCTATCATCCGGAACATGTGGCGAAGATCCAGACCATTGGGAAAGTCCGGATAGAAAAATCAATAGGTGCATCGGGGTTCGGTATTTCGCGAGTCCTGAGGACAAGACTTCTGGAGCATCATAAGTCGTGAAATCTTGAGAGACGATCAGGACCGTCCATCTTGTGGAGGACACGTGGAGGAGATCAGAGCATTCGGGAGGTTTCCCGAAAAGAATGTCATCCATCGAAATTTTGAGAGTCGGGAAATCGAGAATCCCATGGACAAGAAGTCCTTGCAATTCGGAATTGCGAAGTCCAAAATTTCGACAAGGAAGGGAAAGCTCCATCGTGGGGGCTAGCTGTCAGCATAGCAGAGAATTGGGATTTGAGGGATCAGCAGTCCTGAGAACAAATGCATTTAGGCATTTGAAACCCCAAAGTCCCGATAAAAATTAGGGACCGTTGGTTTCATGGGCGATCACAGTCGTTGATCGCGTTAAAGGCGAAAAGGGGTTGTTAACTAACGTCATATTGGGAATCGGAGGATAGCGAGTTCTAAAGACAAATGCATTTCAGCATTGAAAAGTATGAAACCTCGATAAGCAGTGTGGTTGCAGTCATATGGGGGAAGGTCATGTGGACCAAAGGTCTAGCCTGAAGGGCTAGCTGAAGTCAGAACGCATCGGCTTTTGGAAGCCCAAAACCCCGAAAGGAGATAAGGTTGCGGTCTTGTGAAATAGTGGTCATATGGGCCAGGAGTTTAGCTAGGAGGAATAGCGCGTAAAGGGGTGCATCGGAAAATTAGAGATCGCGAGTTCGAGAGGACGGGAACTCTTGTCAGCAGGAATCACGAAACCCCGAAACCCAAAATTATCATCGGGGAAATGTCACAGGCGCATGGAAAGAGGCCGTGACAAGAGCATCGGGTTTGGAAGTTTGCTGCTGCGAGCTTTGAGGATTCTCATTGTTGAGAAATCAACGAAAAAGTTTGATTTTACGCAGTGGGTATGTTACAAAGTGGTAGCAGAGCATGGTTACAACACTTGGCCTGCTTGGGCTCAGGAACGAGTCGTGTTAGAAGATATTTTTATTTGAATTTCTCTTTAAGGAGAAGGACTGCAGAATGAAACTGTAACTTGGGAATTCTTATAACCCTTCTGTTAAAATGGAAACTACTCTTATAGGAGTAGGGATGCACTGATCGTTATCACAAATACGAATTGGGTGCGAATGATAGAGGTAGAATAAATTGTGATATGAAGCTGCATGATCCAGACAAGGACATGATTTGAGTTGTTCTGTTTTAGTGTAACGATGGCTACCTACTAAAGAAGGTAGAGTCTCTTGTGATTAAGATGGCTGGTTAGGTAAGGATTAATACCCAAAGGAAGAACCCCTTCATGATTTGGGAAATATGGTAAGGATGGGTAGAATCCTTAGAAAGTTATGACCACTGTATTATTAAGAGACTAAAACTTGAGCATACAATTCCTCATGATTGAGAGGACTGGTGAAAATACGTAGGGTCAGATTTACCTAACCTATAATGGTTAGAATCGACCATGACGATAACCTATTTGAGGAGTCCTTTGAGACTGTTGCTAATTCCCAAGAGTGACCCTTGTGGGTCGTTTCCATAAGGAGAGGGTAACACCCGTATGAGTTAGGACTATGAGATTAGCCCTGTAAGTAACTTAAAAATATTAGAAGATATAGTAGGAGAAATCCTTCAGAAAAGAATTTTGAAGATTGGATGGGATCTAGAGTCAAGATCCATTCAGAAAGAACGAAAACATTTTGGGTTGTTCGATCTCAGGAAGTATCACACTGGTTAGTTGCGAGGAGATACCGGAATTTTGCAATTCCGGAGATCGAAGGATTCGAGGTTCTCCATAATAGAAGTCCTGAAGTCGTGAAATGAGAAATCGCGACATAATCACCACCATCGGTTGGAGAGTCGTTGGTGACCGTTAGACCTAATTAATAAGCGAGGAAGATAAGGCTGATAACCTCTCATCACTCATAAGCCTAGGAGGAATAATATCCATTATATTGGAATCAACGAGAGCCATTGATCTAGAGCTTCGAGGTTTCGTCTATGGGAAAATGGAAGCGTAGACTTCCCAAAGTCGTGCCAGGTAAATCATCGATTTGATCAGGTCCGTTGATTGCCAGAGAGATCTGGACCGTGGGATCTATATTTTCGGGTCTGCATAGATTAGAAGTTGGGAAACGGTGAAGCGTTGTCCACGGATTCACCGAAATACGGGATCCTGATGCGTGTCTGAGAATTGACCCCAGATTTCGAGTGAAGGGTCATGTAGATGAAAGAGCCAAGAAAACCTTATCCTTGGTCTTTCAGGTTTTTGGATTTTGGGAGTCAGGGAAAACATTATTCCTTGCAACGGGAATTTCAAAATCGCGAAATGCGAAGTGCCATTTTAAATTTGGATCTTGGTCACCGCCGGTGGTCACATGAGGAGAGGGTGTAAGCCAGTATAATGAGTAGCACACGAGTTTAATGCACCGAGGAGCTTCCTATTAAGAAGCATGATACTCATACCAGTAAGGTATGAATGATATATAAAACGTGCAAGTAATGCACATGTATGATGTAAGAGTATAAGTATACTAAAGGCCCAACATGATGGCCCTGATCAGTGAAACGTGAGGCAACACTTACACTTTCCAAAATTGAATGAATACCATGGATGCATGGTTGATTCCATTCTGAAGAGTCATGAAGGATTTTCCTTGAAGGATAGCTTAAAGGGAATGTACTCCATATCCCCAGGAAAAATCCAGTGCAGTTAAATGAAAGAGTAAACGAGCAAGGATGCTCTGTTGTCACGATAAGAGGCAAATGTTTATGCCTTTGTAGATCACAATGAGAAGGACTGTGAATAAATCCTGAGATGATTAATTTTAAAAATGGAAATGTATGTAGGCTATGAAATATAACTATGATAGCTACATGAAGTCTTAGGATTAAGAAAGTGGTTAAGTACATCATAGATGTAAGTTAACAAAGATGCATGTTTATATTCCTTAAGGGAATATTTGGTAGACCACTAAAAAGCTAACTCAAGGTTGAGGCCATCACAGTGGTGATGGATCTGCAACGAGGAAGTTTCATGTTGAAGGAGTTCCCGGTGGAGGAACTGTATAAGGTATCTGTTAGAGGAACAGAGTCACAACCCTGATAATTGTTGAAGGATTGGACAATGGGTTGCAAGGCCTGTCCATGTATAAGAATCATGTAAGTAATAGAAGACTAATAACCGAATAGTGACCATTTTGATAACCTAATGGAAGTGTGTAGGATGCACACGTTCCTGACCCATTATGAACAAAGAGTTTCTACTAAAGCATGTTGAAGTATCCTGAGAGTTAGGATGGGCCTAAACTAGGGCTGCTTAGAAAAAGGGCAGTTGTGGAAACCGGTTTGGTTGGTATGAGGCCAGTAAACCCCTGAGTATGATTAAATGAATAAATGCATACGTTTAATTGATACATCTTGGTTGAAGCTGTGATTAAGGAAAGGCAGTGAGGCCTTAGAGATAACTTGACTGAGCTGAAAATCCCCAGGCGATGTAGAAAGAATTGAAAGAAGGGGAGAGCCCTCAATTCTTTCTTTGACTGTGCATCACACTTTTAGGGGATGAGAAAGCCAATACAT
>ML783231.1:251238-282090 GCA_009831015.1 Picea engelmannii | reverse complement strand
GCGAACTATTCCCAAAAATATGATTTTGAGAAAATGATAAATGTAACCTTCTTCTGGAAAATGTTCTTAATGAAGAGTTTGATCTTCCATTATCATGACATAATCGTAGTATCATCTCGATAACCAAAAATGTGGATAACACAATGGCCAGGAGTGATTTCATAAAATCAACTTTCTTACTCTTTAATTTCCTTCTCGATCTCTGCAATGCGAAGATGCCCATCCGTAGTAGGATCGATATCCACTGTTGATCTATTGATCGAGAAAGATCCTGGCGTTGACTTCCTTAGTTGATCTCTGATGGCTACACTCACTACCATGCTCCATTCCTATGGGCATGAGGAATATAAGTGGCCCCAACTTTATCAATGAGATCCTGACTTCGCCACCACCTATAAACTCTTGGGTATAGGCATGAATGTCATCGATTTTCACATTCAGGATGGACTATTATGCCATCTCAACCATATTTGTGTTCCTCCAAGTGAGTGTGCAAAGATGATTTGGGAGGCTCACTATAGTCATATGGCAGGAAATTTTGGCGTGGAGAAAACTATGGTCATTCTAAAAAAACATTTTTATTGTCCAAAACTTCGACAGGATGTCAGCAAGTATATCATATCTTGCATTGTCTATTCCATTTCCAAGCCATCCATCAAGAAGCAAGGCTTATACACCTATATTCCTACTCTCGAGAGGCCTTGGGAATCCATCTTGATGGATTACATGTATGGTATTCCATCTACCAAGAAAGGAGATGATTGAGTATTTGTGGTGGTTGATCGGTTTTCAAAGATGGCCATTCTCACATTCTGGAAGAAGAGAATCACAACGGGAAATACTACCAATCTCTTCTTAGAACGAGTGTGAGTCCATTTTAGGATACCACAAACCATTATTTCCGATATGGATAACAGGTTCCTTAGCACATTTTGGTCTAGTATCTGGTCATTGTTGGACACCAAGCTCACTAAATCCATTTCCTTCCACCCTCAAACCGATGGCCAAACAAAGGTCACCAATTAAATGATTGTGGATATCCTTCACATATATAACTCTAAGCATCTGTGTACATGGGATGAGAGTCTTTCCTATGTTCAACACAACTACAATAGGGCTCTCCATAGCTCCATCAACCATAGCCCCTTTCAGGTGGGGATGAGATTACAAACCTTGGGTCCCATCGATGTTGCACTACCTCTTACAACCACACAGACATATTCTTCCCATGTTCAGTCTCAGGCCGACAAAGCCACCAGATTCATTGAGCCGATTTAACACTTCCACCAACAAGTCCATGAGATTTTGCAGAAATCCAATGCTAAGTACAAGTAGTGCCATGATCAACACCGGGTGTCACACAAGTTTCAGGTGAGAGACAAGGTCTGGTTAAATTTGTAGAAATAATTCCTTATGGGGCCCCATTGTAATCTCATTCCACTTAGCTATGGGCCTTACACTATCACCAAGGATATGGGTGAAAATGATTTTGAGCTCAACACTCCCCCCTTCCTTGGCTTGCACCCAATGTTCAATGTGCACCTCCTACGGCCATATTTTCCACCATTATTGGACACCTCAGAGATCGCATAATAGTTGAGACCAATACAGATCAACCCTTATTACATGGAAAAAACATCCACTAATTATATAGTGGACACACAGGTCAAGGGCACTCACCAGCAGAGGATCTACTTTATCGGGTTGTCAAGGCAGGGAAGCTCCTACACCAAGGAAAATGGCTCACCCGGAGCCAAATTCAACATAAATTTCCTCACTTGATGGGGGAACTCAATGGAGACCATTTATTCCTAAGGGGGGAACACTGATCCAGGTGGATATTGGTGGCCACCCACCTATTCCAACTGTCTCCTCTTAACTGTTTTTAGTTCACACGTTCTTCTGTAATTATTTGTAATTTTGGGTTGTACACTTCTGGGGCTGTCTGAAGCCCCACAAAGCTTCCAGGTGGAAATTGGTGTCTTCCCACCTAATCCAACTAGCTTATTTTGTAATTTTTCATGCCAGTACATCTTTATATACTTATAGGGCCATTTCGATACCCTAAACAGTGTTTTTTTGGCTTTCCACAATTAAATTGTAGACAGAGTCGGATTTTGGTAGAATAATGTGTAGTTATCAAAAAGAACTTTCCAATGGGCTATCACACATATAAAATGAAGGTCGTATACAAAATTTATGACCCCAAGAAGTTGAGGTACCAACTTACCCATTGGGGCCCACATAACTTTTGGTGTTTCATCTCCTAGGGTTAGGTTTTTGGATGTCTAGGGTTTTGGAATTCATGAGTAATGTTAAAAAGGCATATATAGCCTCATTGTAATCATTCTTCTCAGACGGATGTGCGTAGCATCCACATATCTTCTTAGAGATAACTACCACCATCCGAGCAAGTTGTTTTCAGTTCTATAGTTTTACAGTTTCAAACTGTTTTATTTATTCAATAGAATTTATTGTTCACTAGATATCTATTATTGTTCTCTGTATCTCTATGTTATTGTATTTAGTCTGTTATTCATTTTGTTCCACTTATAAATCCAAATCACCTTTCCTCTAGTCGTATCATATACAATACTTCAAGGATTCACCCCCACAATCAGTTGTTGTCAATCTTAATAATAATACATTTACATTGTTCACATTCCATGTCATGGAAATCATTAACTATGATTAATTACATATAATAAGGGGTTTAGGAAAGGGATGTTATAGATGGTGATTCTTTTGTACATTCTCCCTGAACTCTTTCATGGTGATGGTAAATGTGTGGAAAGAATTTTCCTTAGGTTTCATATGTTGGGGAGTTTTTTTAGTTGTTTATGGGAGTTTGGTGAATGTAAAGGCTTCATACATTTTTGTCATTCTATGGAAGTTGAATTTTTTTTGAGTGCTTTACATTTTTCTATGAATTCAATAGAGGTTATCTATAATGGGAAAGTTCTATAAATGATTTATTCATAGAGGGTAAGAAGAAAAATGAAAATAATGAAAATTTTTCTCTTAACATGAGAGAATCCCAAAAAGTTGAAATGGTTGTGAAATTAGCTGTCATTTGTGGGAGAAAGTTTTGAAAAAAATAAAAAAAGTGGTGAAGACATGGTCACATGGGTGACAATAAATCCAATTTGTAAAAGATATCAACAATAGATGTTATTTGCTTCAATTTGGGAATATAGTAAAGAATGGGCTTATAATTTGAGCATTTATTAAAGAATGTTTGTTGTACATGCTATAAAATGTTGAAATGATAAATATGTGTTCTAAGGGAGGCATGATCGGTTGTACTGAACACCCCAAACGTTCTTGGATCTAGAAACGTTTTTAGAGCCATAGCTCTCATTTGAATTGATCATTTTATGTGTTTGTATGTTTATCCAACATATGTTGTATGTAATAATCAATGTCTCTTTGTCATGCCATATTCAGAAAGTTGCATTCCCTAGGTGTTAAGTAAGCCTTGTTGAGTGAGACCTACATGCATTAGTGGAGTAACACATTTAATATTGGAATTTGTATCCCTCTTATGCACAAGAGTGGATGTGACATCAAGATGTGGAATTGACCACTAGGTAGGTACGAGGGTGGTACACATACTCATATCTAAGATTAATGGTGAGTCAGAAAAGTTGGATCTTCGATTAAAGGGGAAATATGAGATGTATTAATATCAGAGTGCGAGTTGTATGGGACCGAGTGTTGTTACAGGGGCAGACCCAGGGTTTAGTTCTAATAGCGCACCAAAAAGCCCTAACTACTGGCCCTTTTGGAAACACCTGCGAAGAAGATGAAGTCTCACCCGAAGTAGCTATAGGGGGTTGCAAGACATATGTGTCTACATCCAGAGGAAATGCAAAGTGGATCCAGGGCAACACTCTCACACAAATCTAGCTACTCTTTATATTTCTTAGCCTACTAAGTGAACTATATATCAGATCTACCACAATATTACATTAACAATATATCATAGATCATAATAACACAAACTCAATCACACACAACAACACGATATATGTGGTTCACCCTCTCCCTAGGGATATGTCCATAGAACTACGCTTTATAATATATTAGATGAAAGAATACATTTCTATATGCACTCAACTTGCAGATCTCTCTTTCGTTCTCTTCTCCTCTCTTCCCTCCCTATGCACCCAGTTACAGGGTTGATCTTCGCACCCAAATGAATATCTTACAACATAGACTCTCTTTCCACATAATACTTCTCTCTCTCAGCACAACAATCGCTCATTACACAATCTCTCAACACAATAATAATGACAATAACAACAACAACCACAACCCAGGTCCTCTTGACCTTTATTTATATATTACAATAGCTCGTCGATAGCCTTAGGCTGAAGCTTAAGTGTCTAAAACCCTAGATACCAAAATCCTAGGTCAACTTGACCTACGTTTTCATGGCTTCGCCAGGCTGTCTTTTCTTCCTTCTCGTGAGGTTCTCCAAAGATTCTACCTGTGTCTTTTTCTGCTTTCTGAGTTGTCCACGATCCATCTTCCTTTCTGATCCATCTCCCTCGGCCTCCTCTTCCAATGTCTTTCTTTCTCTTACTTTGCTCCATCTTTTCTTCTCTTTCTCTTACTTCGACCCAGTATCAATCACTGTGTTGTTTGTGCAATTCACATTTCGTCTTTTCTTCCTTAATCTTCACTTACTTCCAGAACCAAGGGCCAACAACCCCCCAACACTCACCTGTGACTCATCCTGAGGCACTCTGATCTGAACCTTCTTCTTTCCTTCCTCTGCAGACTGCACAACGCAGTATGTGGTTTCTTCTCTGTTCCTCCCCACTGTGTGTAGATTGTCTTTTCTATGTCTGGTACCCAATTTCAACTGCACCAGGTACCTAGACCCTTCTCTTATGTTTTTACTGAGAGCTACGAGGAAACTGGTTGTCATAGTACAATTTCAATCGGCTCCCATTCACCAATCCTTTCTTCCATTCTCCATTCAAATTCTTCAACTGTGCAACTCCTCCTTCTGTGACATAGGCAACCTCGTACTGCCCCATCCAATGTGTTTTGAACTTCCGTGGATGCTTCATGAACTTTCTATCGTATACCAATACCATATCTCCTTGCTTAAATTCTTTCTTCTTGATATTCCTGTCATGGTAGGCCTTTTCTTGTTACTTCTGAACTTGTTGATGGAATCCTGCAATAAATCGGTCTTCCTCTAGTTCGACCAACTACACGAGCCTCTCTTGAACAATGACAATGTCATCCATATCTGTAAAGGATGTGATTCTTAAGCTAGGGACCAAATATTCCATCGAGACAACTGCTTATAGAACATAAACCAACTTAAAGGGGGTCTGCATTGTCAACTTCTTACAAGTGGTTCTATAGGCCCATAATACTTCTGGTACTCTCAAATCCCAATCATCTCTGTTTACACTGCAAATCTTCGTCAGCACTGTCTCCAAGATCTTGTTGAAATATTCGACTATCCCATTCACTTGTGGGTGGTAAGGAGTGCTCTTCTGATGGTTCACTTCAAATTCTTGAGTCAAGGCTTCAATAGTCTTATTAATAAAATGTGTGCCTTGATCACTCATGAGGATATTGGGGCATCCAAACCTGGTTATGATATCATCAAATATGAAGCGCACAACTATAGTTGCATTATAGTCCTTAACTTATCTTGCTTCGTCCATTCTAGTCAAGTACTCGGTCACAATGATGATGTATCTAGCTCCTGTGTGCTTCCCTGGTGGGTTTATAGGTCCCATGAAGTCAATGGCCCATTTCTCAAATGCTTGTAAGGATAGCTGGGATGCTAATGGCATGCCATCTCTTATGGATGGTTTCCCAAATCTTTGTCATACATCTCAGGCTCTGTAGTAGTCTTTAGCATCTCTGTGTAAGGTGGGACACCACAGTCCAACTCGAAGAACCTTTTCCGTTGTTGCTTTTCCTACGTAGTGTCCTCATGTGATGCCTTCATGAGCTTCTGCTAAAATCAGTGGTATTTCTGCTTCCAAGATTCTGTCAAGTTCAATATTCACTTTATCCTTATATTTAGGGTTCAATTTGTAAGGTCTTTGTTTAACTGGCCTTGCATCTAGTTTCAAGGGGATATTCATCTCTCCCATGGGCCCTTTAATGCCCTTCATATCAATGAACTTGGATGGAAACAAGTCCTGATATTCATGCAGTAACTCTGTGATCTTATCAATAGTGGCATCATCCTAGTAATCTCCAACATTATCAAGCTTAGGTGCTTTCTCTGTTGTAATATTAACATTCTTGATTTTGATTGGCTGTCCAATAAAAGGTAGTTCGACTCCTGGTCCTTCTATGTTTTGTTGTCCTTTTGTTTCTGCGATGTTCACCTTCCTAGGATCATCGTCTTCATCGACATTGATATTGTAACATCCTTGTAGTTTCTGAAGAGGTGCAGTCCATTCATCCTCTTCGTGCTCCACAGGGAGGCTAGGTGCCTCCTCAAATAATTTTTTTCTTACAACCTGTGAATCTTGATCTACCATAGGGTATTGACTTTCAAACAAGAATGTAGCTACGAAGTTCTGTGTCATACCTTGTCAATCTATAGTAGTGAGGCACAATTATGCTTCAAGGTACCAATTGATAGGTGTTGTGTCTAGAATATTGATGAATTTATGCACCCACTGCTCTTGAGGAATGAAGCTCCAGGCCTCCTCAAAGCTTCGCACATGGTCTTTAGGGAAACTTTGACCTGTGTACCTAAATTCGTATCTTTTTGTCTGTTCTAAAAAGAGAATTGTCATCAAAGTGAGGCATTGTATCCAGTTCGCAATGTTCCTTTTATGTGTCCCCCACCATCTTGCTAGAGTAGCTTTCAAAGCATTTTCTAGTGCCAACAGTCTCTGTTGTACTGGTACAGTTTCTTCAAATTCCCATAAGAAATTTTCTAAGTGATTTAAACCATCAAACGTGGGTAAATTACTTACTGTTGTGTCGATCCAACAAACTTCTCTGGTCAATATAGCACATCGTCACGCAGAAAATTCATACATCTTGTTCTTCCAGTTCTCTAGTGCTTCTTCTGAGTTTGATGAGCATGCGTTGTCACTTTGCCAACTCAAATTCCCATCTGTTGTAGTATTAATGCAATCCTTTTGTCTTGTGGTCACTTTGTATGTTCTCTATCTCATATGCAAAGTCTTCTTCTATGATGGGCTCTGTGTATCTAGTACCTTCATCAAAATCCAACGGTGTGATGACCCTAAGGCCATCTCCTTCAAATGTCATTCTTCTTTTATTCAAGTCAACAACAGTAGAAGTGTTGAATGCCCAATCAATTCCTAACAACGCAGGGTAAGGAAAAATTTCATTGACTATCTCAATCACCTAGAAGTCCACAAATGTTCTGACCCCATCGATGTCCACAGGGACATGTTCCAGTCTTCCGAAGGGGCTCACAACCTATTGATTGGCCATCCTAAGCTTGATAGGGGAATAGATCAAATTAGGTTTTCCCATCAGTGCCCAGGTCTGCTTCGTCATAACATTGACCTCTGATCCTAAATCGAGGACCACATAATCTATATCATACTCTCCAATTTGATCATTTAGATGTAGCTCCTTATTTTTCCTTCTCTTTTTGGATAGTTGATGTACTGATTTATTCAGTAGAGGATATACCTTTCCTAGCTCATACTGTCTGATCAATTTTTGGAGCTCTTGTACAATGCTCTCATCCTTTATCAATTTAATACAAGTGCATAAAAATTCCATGAGTCTGCTTACCTCCTCTTTTCCTTCTCCAGGCGAAGCAGACTGATCAAAGGCTAGGGGAATTCCACATTCTCTCACTTCTGGTTGTGCCTTTGATGAAGAATCTTGATCTCTTCTAAACTCTTTTCTTGCCTCTTCAAATGTATGCTTCTCTCTCTTTGGATCAAACTCTTGTGTCTTCTTCACAGATTTTCTGACTCCTGATTGTTCTCTAGTCTTCCCTGGAGTCACCCTATCTTCTCCTGTAGTAGCACCTCCTCTAGTGATAACAATGACTCTGGGATCTGCTCCACGAGGTTCTGCTATGATTAGCTGTACTTGTTGGTTTCCTCCTCGTCTTTCTTGAGGTTTGGTTAACAACACAGGACATTATTCTATGACATGTTCAAATGAGTTATAGTAATTGCAAGCTGTACAAGTGTTCTGATAGCCCCCTGCCAAATGACCTCGGTGTGTGTAGTTATAAAAAATGATCTGACCTCTACCTCAACCCATACCTCCTCCTCATCCTCTTCCTCTGAATCCACCACGAGGGTTGAATTTTCCTCTTCTAGGGGAATTATACTACGTAGTCTTCCCTTCTTGTTGTACTTTGCCTTGAATTTTGTATATATCCCTTGACCTTTCATGCATGAGATCATAGGTGCTACAATCCCTATCATCATGCTCCACTAACTTACAAAATGTGCAATACATATTTGTGGGTGTCTGAACATATTTTTTCATGTAATATCATTCATCGGGGCGATGTTTGTTTCTACATACCTCACACCAAGTTAGGGTAACTTGATTCAAAGGGATTCGAGGTTCAGATGCCAAGTACTCGTGAAATAGGGGACAATTCTCCTTGTCATGGCCTTTCGATTTGCATCTAATGCACCATATATCTTCTCTTTTATCTTTTCCCTTGTCTTTCTTCATATCTTTGACCTGCAGAGACAATCTAGTTAACTGACTTAAAATTTGACTCATACCTGAGTTGGATTCTCCCATAGGGGTTGATTCTTGCTTCATGGCAATATCCAGTGCCTTAGCCTAAGAAGAAATATTTTTTTTCATCAGAGGGACTCTGATGTGTGGTAAAAGAGAAACAATGAGCCATTCCTTGTTCTGTTCGTCTGGGATCTGAAAAGTCAACCAGCCCGTTAAGGTTTTAAACCTTTCATGAAACTCCCAAACAGGTTCAACAATTCTCTGCTTGATTCTTTAAGCTCTATAATGCATTGTGACTCCGACTTGGGTTTCTTGAATTCTTGGTTTTAGGATGTGCAATTCCTTGGACAAGTTTCATGCACCAACTCAGTGCACGGTCTCTCAAGGTAGTACTAAATTGATCTCATTTAACAACTTCATCGGTGACATTATTAATACTCCATAAAGCTTCGCATAGAAACCAGTGTTGATGAGGATATTCAGATCCATCCCCTCTAAAGGTGGGTAGCCTCATCTCATCTTCCATAGATCTTCCTAGGTTTCCTGACTGAGTGTGCATTGAACCACTTGTACCATTGCTCTAAGTGCTATGATAACTTAGGTTACTCTGGTTACTTAATGTTGCTGAAATGATATGGGGTGTAATAGGACTTACTTCAACAATTTTTGTAGTCCTTGAAGTTTTTTACTCTTCTCAACGAGGTTCTTTAGTCTTCTCTTCTTCTTCCCTAGTGGAATCTGAATGTTCCTTGTTCAACAACTCTTCTTCTTCTCCACTGTAGAACCCTTATTCTTGTGTTGGTTCGTGACTCTGCTCTAACAAGTTCACCAGAGGAACTTCTCTGAAGGTCCTCCCACTATGCATGTGTTCGACCTCTGTATCGTTGTCGTTGTCTGAATTCTTGAACATTATATTTTTTAGTCTGATCCACTACTGTATCTTCAATATGTTCTTCTCATGCAATAACATCTTGATTTTCAACTTCAAGAATTGTAAAAATTTTCCTCTAGGTCCTTTAAAGAAATATCTCTTTGCTTGGCTATATGATTCTATCCTATCAATAGAAAATTTTGTGATATACCCACCAATGGTACTATCAAACCAGTGATCTAATGCTCTTGACATGATGTTATCAACTCTTTTGGCCTTCTTTATCAGCACCGACGTCCAAACCATAGGTGGTCTAGATATGATCTCAAACTAGGTATCTGCTAATTTGGCCAGCCACTCATATAGCTCTTGATGAATCCCTCCAAAGAAAATCTCGTGTATACAAGTAAAGATATATTTTCCCAACCAGTCTTCTATGCTAATATTAGGTTTCTTATTATGAGCTTCTGCGAAGTCCTTTTCATGTTCTTCTATCCACTTCTGAATCTCTGTCTTCGATGGAAACCACCTTAACATTTCCTCAAGAAAATCCCGGTCCCAACAACAAAACCATTTGTTGGCACAGGGGCAGACCCAGGGTTCAATTCTAATAGTGCACCAACAAGACCTAACTACTAACCCTTTCAGAAACACCTATGAAGCAGATGAAGTCTCAGCTGAAGTAGCTATAGGAGGTCGCAAGACACAGGTTTCTACAACCAGAGGAAATGCAAAGTGGATTCAGGGAAACACTCTCACACAGATCTAGCTACTCTTTATCTTTCTTAGCCTACTCCATGAGCTATATATCAGATCTACCATAATATTACATTAACAGTATATCAGGGATCATAATAACACAACATCATTCACACAAAACAATAAGATTTACGTGGTTCACCCTCTCCCTAGGGTTACGTCCACAGAACTTCACTTTATAATATATTAGATGAAAGCATACAATTCTATCTGCACTCAACTTGCATATCTCTCTTTCATTCTCTTCTCCTCTCTTCCCTCTGTGTGCACCCAGTTGTAGGGTTGATCTTCGCACCCCATTTGTAGGGTTGATCTTCACACCCAGCTGAATATCTTACAACATAGACTCTCTTTCCACATAATACTTCTCTCTCTCAGCACAACAATTTCTCATTACATAATCTCTCAACACAATAATAATGACAATAACAACAACAGGCACAACCCAGGTCCTCTTGACCTTTATTTATTTATTACAATAGCTCACCGACAGCCTTAGGCCGGAGCCTGGGTGTCTAAAACCTTAGATACCAAAACCCTAGGTGTATAAAACCCTAGGTCAACTTGACCTACATTTTTAGGGCTTCACCAGCCTGTCTTTTCTTCCTTCCTGCGAGGTTCTCCAAAGAATCTACTAGTGGCTTTTTCTGCTTGCTGAGTTGTCCACGATCCATCTTCATTGGTCTCCTCGTCCAACATATTTATTTCTCTTACTTCACTCCGTCTTTTATGCTCTTTCGATTACTTCGACCCAGTATCAATCACTATGTCATCTGCGCAGTTCACATTTCATCTTTTCTCCCTTAATCTTCACTTACTTCCATAACCAAGGGCCAACACCAAGTTATGATTAAGGTGGACTCTAATGTGTTCATGAACCATGTACATGAAAATGAATCCTATAGAACTAGCAAGTACAATGGCTGACACCCATGTATCTCAGTAGATAGATTTGTTTTTATATGGACATCAATGATCAATTGGTTGCAGGTCCAAAAGGAAGAAGCAAAAAGTTTAGTAATCGTTTTTATGTAGGTACAAAAGAATGAGAAGAAAAAGGTTTGAGAGTGAAGCTCAAAGTTAAGAAATCCCAATTTAATGTTTGCATTAGTTTCTCCATCATGATGGTTAGTGGTCATCCTAAACCAATTGAGTCTTTTAATGGTTAAATAAAAACCCTTTATGACGTAAGGATAAGGATAATCCAGGGAAAAATCATGGATATGGTAAATTGGTTAAGGGTAACCCATGGAAAACCCATGAAACGATTAACGTTGTAGCCATTAGAATTTGTCTCCTCCCATTATCAAATTGGTTCAAATGAAACAAGAAGAATGATGTAATGACATTATCTCTCAAGGATTGTATGACAGAATTATTCTCAAGTTGCAGTAGCAACCAGGTCTAGTATTTTGATATCGAATGCAGTGAAAGGGGGAGGAACATCAATAATCATCAACATTATTAATGAAGTTTCTATTGTAGTAGAATATGTAGAAGCTTTTGGAAGATCCTATTGAAGTAGAGGAGGATTGTTGAGGAAATTGACTCTGTAAGAATCACAAAGCATGAGCATAGTGAAGAAAGTGTACCCCATTGTGTAGAAACACATGTGGATGATGTAACTGAATTTGATTTCTAAAGTTGTAATCCTAGTTGAGACTAAGACCAACACACCATCATGTTATCATTAGTGTTAGTAGTTGTAATTAAGGGGGAGTGTTGAGAAATAATTACTATTTCATTTAATGTGGTAGGTAAACGTAGAGACTTCCGCATTAAGAGAGCTCCAGAATGCTAGTCTTAACTAGAACCTTCCAGAGATATTCTAGATAAGTCTTTTTTAGAGGTTTTGTGAGAGAGATTGAAACTCTCTCCTTAGTGTATTTATACATGTTACCATTGAATATAATGAAATTATGTGTTTTTTGTTGTAAATATATCTCTTTATTTATGTATTTGTTGTGTGACTGTAAGTATTTAGCTTGGTATCAGAGCACAAGACTAGATAACTCCCTCATGGGAGGGCCTAGGATCTTGAGAGAAGACTCAAGTCACCTTTGTGATGGAGATATATGAAATAATTCCGAAGAAACAAGATGAAAAGAACGATAAGAGATCCACTAGTTATGCTTGTTGAAAACTTTCCAACCAATTTCCCATGCGGTAGCATGCACATTCACTAAATTTAGAATGAGCATGCATGCAATCTTCAGTGAACACAATGTGTAACTGATGGATTAGGTTGTAACAAGTTTGTTTAACAATATAATTGAACCTATATAACTAGCATACCTGTAGAGGTGCCAAGGTGCAATAGAGTGGCGTGCATTTTGTATGTGAGGAGAGGATGGTTGTATGCCTATGTTGGCTATTGTAATTCTCCCTTGAATAATAAGAATATCGATTATCATTTCCCCATGTTTTTATCCCGTATTGGGTTTCCACGTAAATCACTATGGTAAATTGTGTGATTAACATTCTTGGTTCACTACGTGTTTATGCCTTGTTTATGCTTCCGCTACCCAACAAGTGGTATCATAGCTTGAGTGAGAAAGATCTGTAGGGACAATTTTGGAAAAAAAGGACATATCTGTTGAGTGGGAGATTTCAGTTATGGAGGATAGAGGTTGGATTCACCGTAGGAGAAATAAATATTGGACTATCGTGGGTCATCCCTATGAGCTACAAGATCAATGATACATAGGGGTCATCACACCCTCAAGGCTATGACATTTTTGAAGGTGTTTTGGAGGTCATCGCACCCTCAAGTTTGCAACAGGAATTTCATATATGTTTAGGGAGGAGTGATACACTCATGGAAATATTTTGTGAAAATGTTTGTCACGAGGTAACATGATTATAAGAGTATGATTGTATGAAATGGTATGAAATCGACCTTTCTTGTTTGATATGCACATAGATCAAGAGGTATGAGTTTGTAATTTGTCTTAATATGCATGTGATTCTCCTTGGTAATCTTTATTAAAAGGATCCTTTTTTTTTATATATAAGTGGATATATTTATATGAAGAGGTGGATGTATTTTTTTAAAAAGGTTTTTGTGGTTAAATCTTTTAAATTAATATTTTTATTTCTGGGTTCAACCTTGAACTTAAGATTGGTTCCTCCATATAAAGGCTTAGTATTATAAGCTAGGTTTGGGCATTATTTGGTTTGTGCTAATGGCGAAAGTGCAGAGTTATAAGTTTGAGGTGGAGAAATTAAACGGTAAGAATAAATTTGAGCTGCGAAAGCTTAAGATGTGGGATATTCTTATGCAACAAGGATTGCAAAAGGATTTGGCGGGAAAGTCAAAGAAACCAACAAACATGAAAGACGAGGAGTGGGAATATCTGGATGCAAGAGCTCTCAATACCATTTTTTTGTGTTTGGAAGATGAAGTCTTGTTTAACATCGTTGGAGAGGAGACAACATCTGATTTTTGGAAAATAATGTAGAGTTTGTATATGACAAAGTCCTTGATGAACAAAATATTCTTGAAGAAGAAGTTTTACAGCTTATAGATGAAAGAAGGTACAAACATTGTTCATCACTTAAGTTTTTTCGATACTCTGATTTGTCAATTATCTAGTATGGAAGTAAAGTAGGAATATGAGGACAAGAAATTTATGCTACTATGTTTGTTTCCTAAGTCTTTGGATCATCTGGTCACATCTATGCGGTTTATCTCAACAAATTCCATTGATTATGACACTGTTGTGGGAGCTCTATTATATAAGGAAATGAGGAGAAGATCCAGTAAAGAAACCTCAACAGAAGAAGCAATGGTGGTCCGAGGTCGATCTACAGAAGGAGGGGAATATCATAAAGTTACATCCAGTTCTAAGTCAAAAGACAATAAGGGTAAGGGGAAATGTTGTTTCTGTGGCAAATATGGGCATCTCAAGAAGGATTGTTGGAAAAGACAACAAACATCCAAAAAGGACTCCACAAAAGAAGAAAATTTAGTTACATGTATGGTTGATGAATGTTTATCTTTATATTGTGTCTCACCACCTATGTTCACATAGAGGTTGCAGGGAGGTGATGATTGAGTCACCGTGAAATAAATAAAAATAAAAATAAAAAATTGTGTTTACCTTGGAGTTGTAAAAATTATTGATTGCATGTAAATGGGCATACATCTATAAGACTTGGATAGGCATGTGTATCCATGGTTTATCAGGTCACCTATGAAAAGTATAGAGATAGATTTAGGTAGATTGAATATGTGTGTGTGAGGGGGGGGGGGGGGGGGGGGGTGTGGTATGTGTGTTGGGTTAAACTTGAATCGGTGAAAGAGTTAATGAGTTAAATCTATTTTTTAGGTCAAAGAACGTGATTTTTTGGATCCATATTTTTTTGGGTAGCCCGTGGTATTGTGTCCATGGATTTCATGTATTTAATCCTATAAAAGGCTTGGTGAAATCCATTGTAAATGGGCGTGGAGGTAAGCGGTGCAGGCTTACTTGGCCAACTTGGCCAGATTTGGTCAAATTTGTTCAAATGCAAAGTTTGAGGTGGAGCAGTGTGTCTAGGTTAGAAAGGTGGGTCTATAGAAAGGTTGATGTGTTGGCAAATCAACTAAGTGCTTGAGAATATATGATGAAGGTAGGTTCATACCCATGTAACTTGGAAAGTATTTCAAGGAAGTTGGGATCAAATAAGCATGTTAAGTAATGCCAAGTTGCAACAATAGTTGTGGATAGAAGCAATTGTGCTATCTGGTAACTCGATCACCATCGGTTGCAAAATACTGGAAGATTCCTGAAGAGGTATGAACATGTCATCTGGTGATTACTAAAATGTTAAATTATTTGGTTGTGATTCTTATGAACATTCTATGTAAGACCTAGATCAAATGGGTATATCTTTGATATGGTGATGATGTTAAGGGATCCAGAATGTGGGATCCTACTTTTCACATAATCATCATGGAAAAAGATGCAATCTTTGATGAATCTCCTTTTATAAAATCAAACATAGTAAAATATGAAAGGTTCAAAGCATTACTGGTAGTAGAAGGGTATTTGGAAGGTATTGATTTCCATGAAAGTTTCTCACCAGATGTTAAAATCTTATTTTTATTCATGTTATGTTATCACTAGTTGTTTTACTTGATCTTGAGTTAGTATAGATAGATGTTAAAATTGTTTTACATTGAGTTTTTTTGTAAAAGTAAATGCATATGGAATAACTAGAAAGGTTAGCTCAGAATTGCAACAGAAGATTTGTTTGCAAACTCAGGAATCATTGTATGGCCTGAAGCATGCTAGGAAAATCGTACAAGATGTTTGATTCCTTCATGGTGAACCAAATTTTTCAAGAAGCGAGTATAACCATTGTGTTTATGATATATTTATTATATTGGAATTAAATTTTATTCTTATAGCAAGCACAATCATGTTTGAGATCAATGGTTGGCTTAGTTGGTTAGGACGTTTGTTATGAAGGATATGGGAGAATCAAAATAAATCTTGGGCATGGAAATACACAAAGTTAGGAAATATGGTAATCTTATTTATCACAATAGACGTATGTGGTGAAGATACTTAGGAAATTTGGTATGAATAATGTGAAATCGATAAAATCCCTTTGGCTTTCCATTTTACGTTTTCTTCGGGTTTATGTCCTAAATAATGAACAAGAAAAGGGTTATATGTTTCAAGTATTACATGGTAGTAGGAAGTTTGATAATTGTGATGGGAAATGGTTAGAATTTCACATGCAGTTAGTGTTGTGAGTAGACACATGGAAAAACCAGGTGAAGAGCATGGAAATGGGTGCTTCAAACACAAAAGCACAAGTATCACCTACAATGGTTGCAATGATTTAGTCTATGGTTATGATTCATAAGAGTTGGAAAAGAGGAAACCTACCTTAGCTTGTGTCTTGCAAGAATCCGAGGATCTATTGGGTAAGTTTGGAAAAGTATAGAATGAGGTGTTATGTGGTGGTCAAAGCGTTGTGCATTTGACTAAAAGTTTAGCGTATCAAAATGGGACAAGTGCATCGGTTTATAAGAAAGGTTATTGATGGAGATAGAATGGTCCATACTGGAGCGAATTGAGCAGGCATGTTCATGTAATAGTACTATTAGAGAAGTTGTGGAGTTGTGATGTTGTTTGGCTTCTCTTGTCTTGTAGGAAAGATGATGAATAAATTTAGGCATGATATATCAGGTAAATTGTTGTCCAGATGGAGATTGTTGAAAAAGTGCCAAATTATTTCCCATATGGTAGCATGAACATTAGCTAAATTTAGAATGTGCATGCATCTACTCTTCACTGAGAATGATGTTTAATTGATGGATCAGGTTCTAACAAGTTTTTTTAACCATATAATTGATCCTATATAACTAGCATACCTGTAGAGGTGTCAAGGCGTAATATAGTGGAGTGAAATGTGTATATGAGGAGAGGATGGTTGTATGTCTATGTTGGCTATTTTAATTCTCCTTGAATACTAAGAATATTTATTATCATTTCCCTATGGTTTTTTCCTGTATTGGGTTTCCACATAAATTCCTTTGTTAAATTGTGTGATTGTTGTTCTTGGTTTATTTCCTGTTTATGCTGTGTTTATGATTTCTCTCCCCAACAATGCCCACCACCGCAATCACAAAATACCACAGTTAAATATAGTAGTTCTAATCATATGAAGTGGATTATTGATTCTTTATTTAGGGAAGGGTTTCTATCCCCACAATCCATTCATAGCAATGAGGGTGAAATATGCAAAGAATTATCCAAAATTTGTGTGTGGTTTCCATGTATCGATGAGATACAAGAGGAAATCCCTCAAAATTTGTGCTGGAAACAATGACTTAGTGGGTTACCATGATCACATGGTTTCTCTATGTAGAGAAACACTTAAAATCCAAGTTTATGGTGGATGAGATCCAGATCGTGTTGGAGGAGCCACCAGAGAAGAGCCACCTGCTGAACAATATGAGTTAGCTGTAGAGGATAAGAGAGATTGTGTTCTATGATAAGGTAATGAGGTAAATCTTATCTTGGAGGCCACATAATCCAATTCATAGGTCGATATACAAAGACGATAGTAAGTATTTTCTACATGCTCCATGAACTCATTCATGGTGATGGTAAATGTGTGCAACTCATTTTCCTTAGGTTTCAGATGTTGGGGAGTTTTTTTAGTTGTTTATGGGAGTTTGGTGAATGTAAAGGTTTCACAAGTTTTCGTCTTTCTTTGGAAGTTGAATTTTTTTTTATTTCTTTACATTTTTATATGAATTCAATAGAGGTTATTTTTAATGGGAAAATTCTATAAATTCTTTATTCACAAAGGGAAAGAAGAAAAATAGAAATAATGAATTTTTTTCTCTTAAGATGAGAGAATCCCAACAAGTTGAAATGGTTGTGAAATTACCTCTCTCATTTGTGGGACAATTTTTTGTAAAAAGGACAAAATTTGTGAAGACATGGTCACATGGGTGACAATAAAGCCAATTTGTAAAAGAGATCAACAATAACTGTTATTTTCTTTTATTTGGGAATATAGTAAAGACTGGACTTATAATTTGGGCATTTATTAAAGAATTCTTGTTAAAACATGCTATAAAATGTTGAAATAATATATATGTGTTGTAAGGGGGGCATGATCGGTTGTACCAGACACCCTATAAGTTTTTGGTCCTAGACAAGTTTTTAGAGTCATAGATCTCATTTGGATTGATCGGTTTATGTGTTTGTATATTTATACAACAACTGTATGTAATCAATGTCTCTTTGTCCCGTCATATTAGGAAAAATGGATTCTAGTGTTTAGTAAGCATTGTTGAGTGAGACCAAAGTTGTATTCCACATGTGTTTAGTAAGTATTGTTGAGTGAAACCTATGTGCATTAGTGTATTAGCACATGTACTATTAGAATTTGTATCCCTATTATGCATACGAGTGGATGCGACATCGAGGTGTGGAATTGAACACTATCTAGGTACGAGGGTGGTAGGAGTACTCTTATCTAAGTTTGATGGTGAGTTAGAGAAGTTGGAGAAGTTCGATCTTCGATTAAAGGGAGAATATGAGATGGATTAATTTTTGAGTGTGATTTGTATGGGACCAAGTTATGATTAAGGTGGGCCCTAACATGTTGATGGAACATGTACATGAAAATGATTCCTAAAGAAATAGGGAGAACAGTGGTTGAAACCCATGTATCTCTGTAGATGGATTTATTTTTATATTGACATCAATGATCAATTGGTTTCAGGTACAAAAGGAAGAAGCAAAAATTTTAGTAATCAATTTTATGTTGGTACAAAATAATGAGAAGAAGAAAGTTTGAGGACGAGGCTCAAAGTGAAGAAAGACCAAGTTAGTGTGTGCATTAGTTTCTCCATCATGATGGTTAGTGCTCATACAAAACCACTTGGGTCTTGTAATGGTTAAGGGTACACTGATAAATACCCTTGATGATGTAAGGATAAGGATAAGACAAGGAAAAATCATGGATATGGTAAATTGATTGAGGGTAACCCATGGAAAACCCATGAAATGATTAAGGTTGTAGCCATTAGAATTTGTCTCCTCACATCATCAAATTGGTGCAAATGAAACAATAAGAATGATGTAGTAGCATTATCTCTCAAGGCTTGTATGTGAGCATTCTTACAAGTTGCAGTAGCAACCAATTCTAATATTTTAATATAGAATATAGTGAAAGGGGGGGGGAACATCAATTAACATCAACATTATTAATGAAGTTTCTATTGTAATAGAATATGTAGAATTTTTTGGAAGATCATGTTGAAGCAGAGGAGGATTGTTGAATAAATTGACTCTGTAAGAATCACAAGGTATGAACATAGTGAAGAAAGTGAATCCCACTGTGTAGAAACATATGTGGATGATGTAATTTAATTTGATCTCTAAAGTTGTAAGCTTAGATGAGACTAAGACCAACATGCCATCATGTTATCATTAGTTTTAGCACTGGTAGTTAATGGGGAGTGTTGAGTAGTAATCACTACTGCCATAAATGTGGTAGGTAAACCTAGAAAATTTATCATCAAGAGAGCTCCATAATTCTAGTCTTAGCCAGAACCGTCTAGAGATATTCTAGATAAGTCTTCTCTTGAATTTTAGTGAGATTTATTGAGACTCTATACTTAGTGTATTTATACATGTTCCCTTTGAATAGAATGCAATTTTTTGGTTTCAGTTGTAACTCTATTTATTTATTTTTGTATTTGGTGTGTGACTATAAGTCTTAAGTTTTGTATGGTATTATAATGAAATACTACAGTTTGGTATGGTATTATAATGAAAGATTGGGATAACTCCCTCACGGTAGGGCCTAGGATCCTGAGGGAAGAGTCAAGTGGCTTATGTGATGGAGATTTGTGAAGGAATGTTGAAGAAACATGCGAATAAAAACGAGAGGAGATCCATTGGTTATTCCCACCAGTGCAATCACAAAATCTCACAAGTACATATAGTAGTTGTAAACATATGAAGCAGATTCTAGATTCTTGATTTAGGGAAGGGTTTTTGTCCCTTCAAGCCATCGATATAATTGAGTGTGAAAGTTGTAAATAATTCTCCAAAATATGTGTGTGGTCACAATGTAACGAGGAGCTATGACAAGAAATCCCTCAAACAATGTGCTCAAGACGATGACTAAGGTGTTGGAAATAGTATTTACAAGTCGGTGAGATATTCACATCTCTGTCGATTTGTCTGTCAGTAAATATGTCAGTAGTCGAATTGTCAGTCAGTCATTCTGACAGTCTACAAGTGCAAAGTCGCATGATTTCTCAAAAAGTCAGTCGGTCAGCGGTTAAGTTATAAATGGAGTCGATCTCTATGTTCTCGAGTTAAGTTAAGTGGTTGAAGAGTCAATCAAATTAATGATAGTGTTTAATGTTGAGTCGGTCTTAGCTTCTGTAGGAATTCTCAACCAGATTCCATATAAGTCCGAGTGATTTAGTTAGTCCATGATGTTGAAGAGAAGCAGTTGATGTAGAGCAGAAAAGGGAGCTAGAGAGAACATCTGAGAGAAATAATAGATAAGGAGTTGAAGAATTTTGAGTACGGGATCTGAGTCTGTATAGTCATTAGAAGAATTCATTGGAGCCCAAGCTCATCTTTATCATTGTATTTTGTATTCGCACACTACGCTGAAGTTATTAATATCAAGCGTTTTGTGTATTGACAAGTTTTTGTCTTATTTATGAGTTTATGTGCTAATCATAGCACTGTGATATTCCACATTCATAAATAATTCAATTAAGTGTGTGTATTCACATCGCACAACAAACTAGGCAGTCTGTGCATTGTACAGTGGTCTTGAGAACTCTTTCGCATATCTTGTTTGATGCGTAGTATTGGAAACTGCGTTGCACAGAGTATGTTGCATGCTCCCATCATTTCCGAGATTTGGTATTAGAGCAGGTTCTATCAAACAATTTCAAGACCAAAAACTCAGTTGAAAAGTAAAATATGGCTTCTAGCTCAAATATGCAACCTCCCACCTTTACAAGAAAGAATTATGAGATGTGGTCCTTGACCATGAAGGAATTATTCCGAAGTCAATATGTATGGGAGATAGTCGAGAATGGCTATGTGGAACCAGTATATCAGGCAACATACAATGCCCTCACACAAGATGAGAAAGATGTCTTGAAAGATCAAAGAAATAAGGATGGAAAGGCGTTCTTTTTCATACATCAAGCCATGCATGAGAGCATACTTCCAAGAGTTGCATAAAAAAATCAAGCCAAGGAGGAGTGGGACATATTACAAACCTCTTATTAGAGTATGGACAAAGTATACACTGCAAAAATGTAGATTTTTAGGAGATATTTTGAAACTATGTCAATGAAATATTCAGACACATTAGATCCATTATACACCCATGTCATTAGCCTGATAAATTAGATTAAGTCTCATGGTGAAACCATAGAAGATAATTTTTTTTTTGAGAAAGTACATAGGTGTCTTCCTCCTAAGTTTGATACCCTTGTTGTGACTCTAGAAGAGAGCAAAGACTTGAGTCAGTTCATTCTAGATGAACTTCAAGATTCCCTCGTTAATCATGAACACAGATTGAATGGGTCAAGTATGTCATTAGAGAATGCATTTTCCGCACATTCATCTATAAGCCGTGGAAGAGGAAGGGGGAGATAAAAATCTAGAAGCAAAGGAAGAAGTTTTTTCAGAAGTGGATGCAGTAGTAGTCCTGAAAATACTGGTGAAAGAGGTAAAAATCCAAGTACCAGTCAACCAAACTGTCACAGAACTGAAAAATCAAAGATTCAATTCCATTACTATAAAAAGCATGGAAATTATGCATATGAGTGCAGAAAGAGACAGTATAATTAGAACAAGAAAAGTCAATATCAATCAAACAACACAAATAACCAAACTCACCCTATGTTTATGGCACACACTGTAACAATGCCTAGCGTTGTATCAATTCCTAATATGGTGTCACTAGTTGAATGCAATGCTTCTCAAGCAAGTCCATGTGACATATGGTATTTAGATTCAGGCTATAGTAACCACATGACAAGAAACATAGATTTTTTTTCTAGTTTGGATGAGTCAATCCAAACCAAGGTTACACTTGTAACAAATATCCAAGTCACTGTCTTAGGAAAAGACAATATAAAAATCTTAACAAATAAAGGAGATTATTTTTTTATGTCTGATGCATATTATGTTTCTGGTCTGCAGCATAATCTGATGAGCACAGGACAACTGTTACAAAAAGGATACAAAATCTACATGGAAGATAATCATTGTGTGATCCTGGATAAATGCCCAAGCAATCTACTTATTGCAAAAATCCATATGACAAGTAACAAAATGTTCCCATTGACCTTGAACCCAACCAAGAATAAGAATACAACACAAACTATTGATAAAGGAAAAAGTGTGCAGTTAGACACTGCATTTACAACAAAAAGTGTGCATAGTTCCAATGAAGAAAATACTGTGCGCAATATCAAGATAGGAGAAAATGGGGTAGAATTAAAGGAAACATTAAAATTTGAATTACAGGATGATTCCTATTTATGGCATTTCATATTTGGATATTTGAACTTTGGAGGTCTGAAGATGCTATACATAAAGGATATGGTAAAAGGTTTTCTATTGATTGAAAAACCAGAAAGGATATGTGAAGGTTCAATATTTGGCAAGAAACACATATAATCATTTCTAGTTGGCAAGTCTTACAAAGAAAAAGATCCACTAGAAATTGTACATTCAGACATTTTTGGACCAATGCAAACTCCTTCTATAGGAGGTAGTACTTATTTTCTAACATTCATTGATAATTTCTCAAGAAAGACATGGATTTATTTCCTAAAGCATAAATCTGATGCATTGGGTTGTTTTCAACAATTTAAATCACTTGTGGAGAAACAAAGTGGTTATTACATGAAGGGTCTAAGAACGGATAGAGGAGGAGAATACATTTCAAGAGAATTTTAGAACCTTTGTAAAGTTCATGGCATCTACGAGAAATTTACTACGCGAAACACACCACAACAAAATTGATCCAGATTTTAAGAGCAAAACGAAATGAATATAGATTATTAACAGGTTCTTAATAAAAAATAACAAAGATACAATAAAACTGGTTTTCTATTCAATAACGAAATAAGATGAAACTATAAAATGCAGTAGAAACAAGCTTGCTGGAATGGTGGCGGCTTATCTCTGAGAAGAGATGTGACGGTTGTGCGCATTCACAAGAAGAAGATTAAAATGAGGCTCTGAAGGCCTTTTTACAATAAACAAGAATTCCAAAAACCCTAGACATCCAAAAACCTAACCCTAGGAGATGAAGCGCCAAAAGTCATGTGGGCCCCATTTGGGTAAGTTAGAACATCAACTTCCCGGGTTCGTAACTTTTGCATACGATCTCCGTTTTAGGCATGTGATAGCCCGTTGGAAAGGTATCGTCGAGGAGATTCATTTTGGGGGACCAATTATGCCTTCAACTATAATTGAGGAGATATATATGGAAAAACCTTCATTTAGGCCCTCAAAATGGCCCCAGAAGTTAAAACTGCTAAAAATAGTAAATTGTCAAAATTGTCAGAAAACTATTTTGAGCTAGTTGGAAAAGGTGGGTGGCCACCAATATCCATATAGATAAAAAATGGTGTCGCAGAGAGAAATAAAATAACCATCATGGAAATGGCACACAATATGTTGATAGCCAAACATTTTTCAAATGAGTATTGGGATGAGGCAGTAGCAATTGTAGTATATATATTGAACAGGTGTCCAACAAAGAGTGGAAAATAAAGTTTCTCAAGAATCCTGTACAATATCAAAGCATAATGTGGCGCACTTAACTTTTTTTGATTGCATCACATATGCACATGTTTTAGATGAGATGAGAAGGAGGTTGGACAACAAAGGACATAAATGTATATTTGTTGGGTATTCTGAAGAAACAAAAGGATACAAGCTGTATGACCCTGTCGCAAGAAAAGTTATAATCAACCACGATGTTCAGCTCATGGAGAATGAAGCATGGGATGAAGCCGTAACAAAGACAGTGAAAATTATTGATGCAATGGAACATGATGACACATAAGATGAAGTGTTTCAAAAACCATGCACAAGTTAGTGTGCATTCCCATATACATCTGGCCTTGCATTGCAAATCACCATGCAAAGTACTCCAGTAAGAACAACAGGTGCACAGTCTACACCTAGAGCGCAACAAACACCAACATGTAGTCCAAGCAATTCTACATCTCCAGATCCAATATTATCAAGTTTTTTACCAAGAAAGACAAGAAGTCTGTGCGACATCTATAATGAAGACATAACAAATTCATTTTCAGATTTGTCTTTGTTTTCATGAATAGATGATCCATCAACCTTTGAGGAAGTTGTCAAAGATGATGTATGGGCACAAGCCATGGATGAAGAAATCATATGCATAGAGAAAAATCAGACATGGAAGCTAGTTGATGTACTTGAAGACAACGATGTGATAAGTGTCAAGTGGATTTATAAAACCAAACAAGATGCAAAAGGAAAAGTGCAGAAGCAAAAGGGAAGGTTAGTTGCAAGGGGATTTACACAACAAACCAGAAATTGATTTCAATGAAACATAAACATGTTAGCAATTGTTGCGTAGTACAAGTGGCCAATTTATCAGATGGATGTAAATTCAACATTCTTGAATGGAAACTTAGAAGAAGAAGTATATGTGGAACAAACACAATTTTATGAGGTTCCAGGACAAGAAGACAAAGCGTACAGATTGAAGAAAGCATTGTATGGATTAAAGAAAGCTCCGAGAGCTTGGTACAGTCACATTGATTCCTATCCCACACATAATGGATTCCATAGAAGTGAAAATGAATCAACATTGTACATCAAATCAAATTAGCAAGGTAATGTGTTAATTGTTTGTTTGTATGTGGATGATTTGATATTTACAGGCGACTTTGGCATAGAAGAATTCAATTCAGTCATGAAGGATGAATTTTAAATGACTGATTTAGGGATTATGAGACATTTCCTGGGAATAGAAGTGCACACATCCAAAATTGGTATATTTATCTCACAATCTAAGTATATGCATGAAATATTGAAAATATTCAATATGGTGAATTCAAAAGAAACACCAACACCTATCACAAAAGGATTGAAATTAAGAAAGGAAGATAAAGGGTCCAAAGTGGATCCCACATTGTTTAAAATACTGGTAGAAAGTCTTATGTATCTCACAACGACAAGACCTGACATTATGTATCAAGTGAGCCTAATCTCAAGGTTCATGGAAACTCCAAAAGAATCACATTGAAAGGTAGGAAATGGAATTATGAGATATGTGAATGGAACAAAATATTTTGGCATTAAGTACTCCACTTCATAATATTTCAAAATCATTGGATACACTGACAGTGATTGCGGAGGCAACATTGATGACATGAAAAGTACCTTTTGGTACACATTTCATTTTGGAATAGGTATGGTATCATGGGCATCAAGGAGGCATCCCATAGTAACTCTTTCTTTAGCAGAGGCAGAGTATGTCGCATCTTTTCAAGCAGTATGGATGAGAAGGATGTTAAAGGATTCGTTGCAGGAACAAGAAGAATCAACAACAATATTATGTGACAACAATTCACCCATCATGTTATCAAAGAATTATGTGTTTCATAAGAAAACCAAGCATATTGATACAAGGTATCACTTTATCAGATGATTGGTGAATAACAAAGAGATCTGTTTAGAAATTTGTAGGTCAAAAGAACAAGTCGCAAACATTTTTACAAAGGCTTTAGCAAGAGATGCGTTTCAACATCTGCACAGTAGTCTAGGAGTCCGTGCAATAATAGATGAGTGACAGTAAAATGTAAACTCAATTTTTGATGTAATTTTCTTTTGTAATCCCACCTACTTATAATTAAGGGGAAGTGTTGGAAATAATATTTACAAGTCGGTGAGATCTTCACATCTCTGCCGATTTGTATGTCAGTCAATCTATCAGTAGTCGAATTGTTAGTCAGTCATTCTGACAGTATGCAAGTGCAAAGTCACATGATTTCTCAAAAAATCAGTCAGCCAGTGGTGAAGTTATAAATGGAGATGAACTCTATATTCTAGAGTTCATTTAAGTGGTTGAAGAGTTAGTCGAATTAATGGTAGTTTTTAATGTTGATTCGGTCATAGTTTCTAAAGGAAGTCTCAATCGGAGTCCATATAAGTCTGAGTTGTTTAGTTAGTCTATGATGTTGAAGAGAAGCAGTTGATGAAGAGCAGAAAAGAGAGGTAGAGAGAACAACCAAGAGCAACAGTAGTTGAGGAGTTGAAGAATTATGAGTACAGGCTATGAGTCTGTATAATTAGTAGAAGAATTCATTGGAGTCGAAACTCATCTCTGTCATTGTATTTTGTATTCATGCACTGCGTTGAAGTTATTAATATCAAGCATTTTGTGTATTGACAAGTTTATGTCTTATTTCTGAGTTTATGTTCTAAGAATAGCACCGTGTTATTCTACATTCATAAATCATTTCATTAAGTGTGTGTATTCACAACGTGCAACAAACTAGGTAGTCTTTGCACTGCACAATGGTCTTGAGAACTATGTCGTGTAGCCTGTTTGGTGCACAGTATTTGAAACTACCTTGCACAGAGTATACTGTGTGCTCCCATTGTTTCCTAGATAAGGGTTCTCCCAAGATCGCATGGTTGTTCTATGTGGACCAACACTTAAACTCCAAGTTTGAAGTGGATGAGATCCAAATCGCGTTGGAGGAGCCACCAGAGAAGAGCCACCTGCTGAAGAGTATCAATCACCTACAAAGGATAAGTGAGATTGTGTTCTATTATAAGGTATTGAAGTATATCTTATCTTGGAGGCCACACAATCCAATGCATAGGTTGGTCTAGAAAGGCGACGGTGAGTCTTTTCTACACACTCTGTGAATGTGTTCAAGGTGAATCTAGTAAATATGTGGAAATCATTTTCCTTAGGTTTTAGATGTTGGGGAGTTTGTTTAGTTGTTTATGGGAGTTTGGTGAATGTAAAGGGTTCACAAGTTTTCTTCCTTCTCTGGAAGTTGAAATGTTTTTGAGTGCTTTACATTTTGCTATGAATTCAATAGAGGTTATATGTAATGGGAAAATTCTATAAATTCTTTATTAATAGAGGGTAAGAAGCAAACTGCAAATAATGATTTTTTTTCTGTTAACACGAGAGAATCCCAACAAGTTGAAATGGTTGTGAAATTAGCTCGTTCATTTGTGGGACAAAGTTTTGAAAAAAAAAATATTGGTGAAGACATGGTCATATGGGTGACAATAAAGCCAATTTGTAAAAGAGATCAACAATTATTTGCTTCAATTTGGGTATATATTAAAGAATGGGCTTATAATTTGGGAATTTATTAAAGAATTATTGGTGTACATGTAATAAAATGTTGAAACGATATATATGTGTTGTAAGGGGGCATGATCGGTTGTACCCAACACCTTAGAAGTTCTTGGTCCTAGACAAGTTTTAGAGTTGTAGCTGAGAATAAGACCAATATTCCATCATACGCCTTATGTTTGGTATTATAGCAGTTGTATGTAAACATGTAAGTCTTCAGTTTGGTATTATAAGAGTTGTATATAATCGATGTCTCTTTTCCCCCTCATATTGGGAAAGTTGTATTCCCAAGGTGTTTAGTAAGCCTTAATGAGTGAGACCTACGTGCATTAGTGTAGTAGCAGATGTAATATTGAAATTTGTATCCCTCATATGCATAAGAGTGGATGCTACATCAAGTTGTGGAATTGACCACTAGGTAGGTATGTGGCATGCGTTCTCCTATCTAAGCTTGATGGTGAGTCAAAGAAGTTGAATCTTCGATTAAAGGGAGAATATGAGATGGAGTAATCTCATAGTGGGAGTGGAATGGGACCAAGTTATAATTAAGTTGGACTCTAACGTGTTGATGAACCATGTATGTGAAAATAATTCCTAGAGAACTAGCAAGTACAACAATTGGCACCCATCTATCTCGGTAGATGAATTTCTTTTTATATGGACAACAATGATCAATTGGTTGCAGGTAGAAAAGGAAGAAGCAAAAAATAATCAGGTTTATGTAGGTACAAAAGAATGAGATGTAGAAAGTTTGAGGATGAAGCTCAAGGTGAAGAAAGCCCAAGTTAGTGTGTGCATTAGTTTCTCCATCATGATGGTTCATGGTGATCAGAAACCACTTGAGTCTTGTAATGGTTAAGGGCACATTGATGATGTAAGGATAAGGATAAGCCAAGGAAAAATCATGGATATGATAAAATGGTTGAGGGTAACCCATGGAAAACCCATGAAATGACTAAGTTTGTAGCGATTAAAATTTGTCTCCACCCATCATCAAATCGGTGCAAATGAAACAAGAAGAATGGGAAAATCATGGATATGGTAAATTGGTTGAGAGTAACCCATGAAATGATTAAGGTTGTAGACATTAGAATTTGTCTCCACCCATCATCAAATCGGTGCAAATGAAACAAGAAGAATGGTTCAGTAGCTCTCAAGGCTTCTATGAGAACATTCTTCTCAAGTTGCAGTAGCAACCAAGTATAATATTTTGATATGGAATACAGTGAAAGGGGAGGAACATCAATCATCATCAACATTATTAATGAAGTTTCTATTGTAACAAAAGATGTAGAAGATTTTGGAAGATCCTATTGAAGAAGATGATGATTGTTGAAGAAAGAGGAGGAAGATGATGATTGTTGAAGAAAGAGGAGGATCGTTGAAGAAATTGACTCTACAAGAATCATAAAGCATGATCATAGTGAAGAAAGCTCATCCCACTGTGTAGAAACACATGGGGATGATGTAATTGAATTTGATCTCTAAACTTACCTAGGTGAGAATAAGACCAGTAAGCCATCATGTTATCATTAGTGTTAGCAGTCATAACTAAGGGGGAGTGTTGAGAAGTAATTAATACTGAGATAAATTAGGTAAGCCTACAAACTTCAGCATCAAGAGAGTTCCAAAATTCTAGTCTTAACCAGAACCTTCAAGAGATATTCTAGATAAGTCTTCTCTATAAGTTTAAGTTTAGTGAAGGAGATCAAGACTCTCTCCTTAGTATATTTATACATGTTCTCTTTGAATAGAACCCAATTTCATGGTTTCTGCTGTAACTTTATCTTTTTATTTCTGTATTTGGTGTCTGACTATAACTCTTGAGGGAGGATCTTCTTTTATATAATATAATAATAATATATATTTTTTTAAGGTCACGACCAAACCAGACACCAAATTAATATATTAAGAACTCAACAGATTTGTCCAATGCAGAAAAAGATGCTAAAGTTTTGGCTGGCCTCCTGTATTTCACTGTATTTCATCGGTCTTAAATGAATTAGAAGGCTCCGCCTTGGGTCTCTCTGGAGTCTGCCCGAACGGTGGTATCGCAACAATTTCTGTGCGGGAGACAACTTTTGTGTCACCTTCATCCTGACAAACGGTTCTCCACAAATATGGTGATCACGTGAATTAAAGTTCATGCGTTGGTGTTACCTGACGTGCCCAAGGCTTATTCCTATGCCTCGGCTCTCGAGGGTCAGCCCCGCTTTCGGTAACTTTGGGGATTCGCGTGTAGGTTGATGTTGATCAATCGGATCGAGACCTGGAAAACATGTCAGGTTACAGGTATACTCATCGTCAACGACCTCAATCCGGTCCCATTGTCCATGTTCAACGTTCCAACAGACTTCGGGTAAAGGATGCATATGTGCATAGATTCAAGGGTGTATTTCTAGCATATATTTTGCCATTGGGATAAGTGCAGGATATTGGGATGTCTGCAGCATTGTCTGGTGTTTAATGTTAAATTCGATGTGAAAGTAGAAACGAGGCTTCCACTGCCAAACCCATTCCCCCTGTTACATGGACTTAGAGATTCGAACTTTAAAACATCTCTGATTTTATTTTTTCTCTAATTTTGTATAGTAGTAAAGCAAAACAATTAAATAAACGGTAAGAAAACTCGGAAACAACACGATCGAGAGCAAAGGTGATTTCTTGAGACAGAGAAGTTCTCTTTCGATGTGAATAAGTTCCGAGAAAGGGATAACAGAGTGTCTTAATTTTCTAGCCCGTGATAGGGCCGTCCTGTCTTGTAGGAATCTTGATAAATTGTGAAGCAAGAAATGCAGAGAGAAAAGAATAGAACAGAAAACAGTATATTAGAATATAAGAAAAAGAGTACAAAACGAGTACATGAAGAAGTAAGTGTAATGCAAAGGGAAATAACTGAGCTAAATAGGCTCAAGCAAATCAATAATAGAAAGTACAGCTGGCCAAGACAACTGGCAGTGTACAGTTAGCCTGTTGAGGTTACATTATATTTAACACTCCCTCTTAAACTCAACAGTTACAAACATCAGCACTGATTATGCCTAAGTGTTGTCTCTGAAAATCAAAAACCGATTTTCCCAATGGCTTTGTAAAGATATCAGCAAGCTGATCTCGAGAACCACAAAATTGTAGTACAATATCACCATTATTGACTAGTTTGCGTATGAAATGAAAACGAGTGTCAATGTGTTTTCTTTTCTTATGAAACACATGATTTTTGGATAGAGCAATTGCTGAAGTATTATCACAGAATATAGGAGTTGGATCATTTTCTGTATGTGACATATCTTTTAATATTCTTCTCAGCCACACAGCTTGACAGGAAGTTGAGGTAGCAATGACATACTCTGTCTCTGCAGAAGATATTGAAACAATTGGCTTCTTCTTTGATGCCCATGAGATTAGGTTCGAGCCCAGGTGAAAAACATGTCCAGATGTGCTTTTCCTGTCATCTAGGTTGCCTGCAAAATCATTGTCTGTGTAACCAGAAAGTTGATTACTATCATATTTAGTGTACCATAAGACAAAATTGAGAGTTCCTGCAGCATATCTCAAAATTTGTTTCGCCATTTTCCAATGAGAATCTTTGGGGGATTCCATGAATCTGGAAGCAAGGCTGGCTGCATACATAATGTCAGGCCTAGTTG
>ML783231.1:197395-240361 GCA_009831015.1 Picea engelmannii | reverse complement strand
TATATATATATATATATTATAATGAATTTTGTAAATTACAATTCTTTTTATTAAAGGGTATGTGCAAGCTAATGATGGTCTCTCATGACACTTTATGGGCAATGCAAACATGGAAAACCAATAGTCTGTTAACTTGGAGGGGTTATTCAAGTTACTTTTACAATGAATTTGAATAGGGTGTAAGAAGTTAAACTTAGGAAATTGAATTAACTTTCCAAATGTACAACTTTTATTCATAGAAATTGTGAATAACTATGTGAAATTTGATTTTTTCTAATAGTAGTATGTTGTTTTTCGAGCAAAATATAAAGTATGTGTCTTTATTCATGCAGGGGTTGAGTACCTTAATGATGAAATTTCATCCCCAAAACTTGTATAATTGTAGAGAACCCATTGTTCTAGTGTGGTGTATTTTTTGGAAATTTACAATATTAATTTTATATATTTTTAAAATTATCAAATTCAATATATCCATGAAATTACAACACATTTTGTTGATGCACACTAAGTGAGTCTCAATGTGATCAAACTAATTTTTTTAATTTTTTTAGATCATAGATTTTGGTCTTCTATACTGCAACATATAACTCAATTTAGAAATGGTTAAGCCGACAAAAAGTTTTAGCACAAATAAGAGAGCTATGCTTTCTAGGATTTTGATATATGCGAAGACAAAAATAGATAAAAAACAATAAACAATATTAATTAAAAAAAAACTATATATTTGGAATATGCATAGTCAACTCTATCTATGTATCTAGTTTTGTTAACTACTGAATTTTGTAGCTTATAGAAAAAAAACGTCCAAAACAAAGATATAGTGTGGTATTTACAAAAATGGAGGTTTTTATCAATTTGAAGAATGAACCACTAGGTTTTTCATCAGAACCTAAATCTAAGGCAACCAAGTCAACATACATGTTTTCAATCACGCCAAAAAAAAATGAATTCAAAAGAACATGCAGATGTTATTAAAAGAACTCAAATGTTAGTAAGAGTGTGCACGCTCTATAGGAATGTCCACTCATTCCTAAGAGAATGCATTCTTAAACTCTTTAGAGGAGGCACTGTATAAATATTATTTAAAACATCTTTGAAATTTTTATTTTTCTGTAATTTCTTTTGTAGTAGTAATGCAAAACAATTAAAAAAATTATATACATATGTTTTAAAGATTTTTTAAGGTTCTCATTTTGTCAAAGTAATAAAGAAAAACAACAAAATAGTTAAGGTTTTCTAAGGATTTTATAAAGTTATGAATGGGTCCACATATGCTCAAAAATCCTTTGTAATAGGAGGATTTATGACATAAAACTTATATGAGATAAAAATCAAAATTTAACCATAATGATTAGGAAAAAGGGACAAATTTTTATCATAACCTTAGAAGAGTGTAGTTGGATAAATTTTATCACACACATTGGAAAAGGGCATGTTATGTGAGATGTTTTTCCTCCAATGTGAAGGATGAGAACTGACTATGCACTGCATGTATTATGTGTGGCATCAAACTCGGAAACGACACGATTGAGAACAAAGGTGATCTCTTGAGGCAAAGAAGTTTTCTTTCGATGTGAATAAGTTTCATGAAAGGGAGAACACAATGTCTTAATTTTATAGCTCGTGATAGGGCCTTCCCGTCTTGTAGGAATCTGACAACTCTGATGCTCTGTGTAGAACAAAAAAGTAGGGTCTAAGGATATCCTAAGTTTGAAAACATTGGAGATTATTGGAATGAAGAAATTGTCGAGAAGATTGATGACTTACTCCACGAATACCAAGACCTATTTCTAAATACTTTCTCATAGATGAAAGGGATTGCTAGGGATATAGGAGATATGAAGATTCCTTTGAACCTAAATTCGAAGAGAGTAAATAAGAGACTATATAGATTGAACCTAGTGTATAAGAAGAAAGTGAAAGTAGAGATAGATAGGATGTTGGAAGATAGCATTATTGAACCTATCGAAGAGTTAGAGTGGATCATTCCTATGGTGATTCAAGATAATAAAACAAGTGGATTAGAATTTGTGTGGATCTTAGGAAGTTGAATGATGCATTCTTACATGACCCCTTTCATACACCATTTACATATGAAGTGTAGGAGAATGTAGGAGGACATGAAGCTTACTCATTTATTGATGGATTCTCTGGATATCACCAGATTAATATTGCGTAGGAATATAGACATAAGACAACATTTGTGACATAATGGAGATTCTATCAATATACATCCATGTCACTTGGATTGAAAAATGCACTAGAAGTTTTTTCCCGAGTGGTTGTAGGAGTGTTTAAAGATTTTATTCATAAATTCCTAGAAATTGGTTTGGATGATTGGACATTATTTAGTTTGTTGAAAGACCATGTTGAAACTATGCACTTAATGTTGGAAAGATATAGAAAGTTCCATATTTCTCTGAACTTGAAGAATCACATTTTATGCGCACTATTTGGAATCATGTTGGGTCACGTAGTATGCAAACAAGGATTGTTGGTTGACCATGTGAATATTGTTGTGATTGTTGATTTTCCACCACCTATGTTAGTGTGAAAATTGTGAGCGACATTGGGTGATATGGGGTACTACAGAAATTTTATTAGGCGATACGTGTAGACCATAGCCCCATTGGAGAAATTGATAAAGAGAGAGGTTAAGTTTCAATGGAATGAGGAATGTCAACAAATATTGGATACTTTGAAGCAGAAACTGGTTACCGCGTCGATTCTTGTATTACCATATTGGAAGAAGGAATTCCATATCCATGTTTATGCATCCTCTATAGAATTAGCCATAGTTCTAGCTCAACCAAGGGAAGGAGGGTTGGATCACCACATTGCATTTTCCAACAAAATTTTTTCAACTATTGAGCATATTTACACTAGTACAGAGTGTGAAGGACTTGAAATGGTATATGCACTACAAAAGTTTAGACATTATCTACTAGGATCACATTTTAAGATGTCTAATATCATTTTTTTTTGAGATACTTAGTCAACAAGATGGTGTTGGGGGGGGAGATATGAAGATGGCTACTACTATTTCAGGAGTATGAATTTGAAGTGATTGTGAAACCAGGGAAACTGAACCAAGGACCTGATCATTTTTCATGCATACTAACAAGGGAAGATGTAGGGAATTTGGATGAAAGTCTACTAGATGTGCACTTGTTTGAAGTACACATGGTTGATCACTAATTCACAGATATTGTTCATTTTTTGAGAATAGGAGTATCCCCACCCATATTTTCAATTGCATAGAAGAAACAGTTGGTAGTAAAGGCGATAGATTATCATCTTATAACATGTAATTTGCATAATCTAGGCATATATGGTATTCTTCGATGATGTGTATTAGAGCATGAAATACCTATGATATTATCATAGGAACATGAAGGAGTTGTGGGAGGCCACTATGTAGGAAAACCAATGACTCAAAAGATTTTTTGCATAGAACTTTGGTGGCCCACCCTTCACAAGGATGATAAGGAATTTGGTCAGACCTGTGATGTCTATCAGAGAGTTGGAAAGACATCAAGAAGAGATGATATGCCTTTGGTATCGCAAGTTACATTGTGGGATTTTGATAAATTTCTAGTAGATTTTGTTGGACTGATCAACCCACTGGTGAAAAGGCTAGGAGCAAGATATATAATTATGGTGATAGATTACTTTACCAGATGGGCTGAAGCAAAACTGATCAAATATTGTAGCACAGAGACTATTGCATGATTTCGTTTTTAGAATATTGTTGCAAGGTTTGGATGTCTAAGAATCCTTATGGGTGATCAGGGGACACATTTCTTAAATATAAGGATTTCTTCTTTGACAGAGGAGTTTCAGATTCACCACTAGAGGATCGCACCTTATCATCCTTAGGTGAATGGAATAATTGAAGAATTCAACAATATCCTAGAACATGCACTAATGAATATATGTAATGTAAATTGAGATGAATGGGATTTGAGGATTCTTGTACTGTTATGGGAATATATGACTACATATAAGATGATGACACGATATACACCATTCTATTTAGTATATGGCCACAAAGCATTTTTTCCTATGGACTTCATTGTACCGAGTCTGTGCATTGTCACATTGATAGAGCTTACAAATTCTGGTGTAGTAGAGAAAAGACTCACACAACTAGTAGAAATGGAGGAAGAGCGTTTTGTTCCAGGATTTCATCAGCAAGTGCAGAAAACACATGAGAAGGCATGGAATGACACACACATTAAACATAATAACTTATTGATGGGAGACTTAGCTTTTATCTATGACAACAAATTATTACAGCACCCTCGAAAGTTTCAAATGCACTGGTTGGGTCCATATGTGATAATATTTTTGATAGAAGTAGGTGTTGTTCAATTAGAGAAATTGAATAGGGAAATTGTGGAAGGACTGGTAAATGTTAGTCGACTAAAACTATAAATGGATAACCATGCTTCTGCACACTAAGTCTAACAACATAGTATGTTACTATAGTACTTATACTATATTGTATTATAGAGAAAAATAAAAATAAAAGAAAATGAAATAAAGTGCTAAATCAGGAAGTATTCAAAGAGTCAAACTAGCAATGAATAAGAAAATGTCATGGAAAGGAAGGAGAATGGAACTTCATGCAAAAATGAGAGGGAAGAACCAAGATAAATAACTACAAAGAGGATGGGTAAAGCATCAAAGAGAAAACATCATGGCAAGAAAATGGGAACGTGTAGTCATAAATGAAAAGAAGCGACGAAGATCTTGACAAGCTAGAAAATCTAGACCATGATTCGTCGAATAATCTGAAGTTAATGCAGAATATGGAAGTAATTGAATATGAGTACAATCAGATGGGACTGGAAGTTTGGGCGTGAATAGGAAGATAAAAGTTGGGAGAAATCTATAAAATCAGAGCAAGAGTGATGAGAAAAGGTTATTGTGGCATGCACATTTGAGAGAACCAAGAATCAGAGGAGAGACAACATTAAGGAAGGAATAAAGTTGAGTGTGTTGAAGGAAGAATTGAACTGCAGAGAGCTATGGCTCCACCAAATATAGGAGATTATACATTGGGAACAAAGAAACAACAAACTGAGCAGGAAACAATGTTAGTGTAGCAAGAAGTCTCAAGGGAGGAAGAAGCAGATCCAATTTTGGTGAATTTTCCCACAAATTATGTGCCACCAAGAAAGACGAAAGAAAAACAAGTCACAATACATAAGGAGGAGAAATAAGACATGGTTACATCAATGATTCCACATGGGGTCACTGTTAATAGAGATATGCTAGGTGCGACAGGGAACCTAAGGTATGCAGACCATGACCTGGAAGACTTAAAAAAATTTCTAGAGCTAGTACCACATAATTATATGCACGTAGGAATGAACCCCGGATCACTTGTAATCATATTTGAGATGAAGGAACGGGTGACAATGTTGTAGTGGACATGAATACATAATATTTTGGATATACCCCATTTTGGGAGGATCACGAAGATACATTTGTGTCAAAATATTCATAAGTTACATCCATGGAGGTTTCTTATGGTTGGATAGAGAAGTGTCCATTGATACCTAGTTCATTAAGTGGATTACAAGACTGCCATCAATAGGTGAAGACCCATTACTATTGTTCAGAAACAAGATGAAGGAAAAATACTTAGAAGAATGGATGAGGGAAAATTATGTCCATTCAGAGGAGCGTGTGGACTAGATGTCACGAGTATCAATGATGATACATTAAATTTTGTGTCATAGGTGTTGGCATGTAATATACTGAGAAAATGTCGCAAAGACTAGATTCCAGTGAGAGTTATAGTAAAAATGGAGAAGTGCATCGTAGGAGTGATGATGAACTAGTCACCATTTCTCGTAAATCAATTTTTAATGTATTGAAGGGAATCACAGGAGAAAGGAACATAGTTTCATTATGATTGGATATTAATTTTGATAGCATTAGCTGCATGGAGGGAGTCAAAAGAGACACATTTCCTAGAAAGAATGCAAAAACTATTCTTGGTAGAAATATATGTGTCATTGTCCCATACCATGCATAAGAACAAACATTTGGAAAATAATATAACCTTCTACTTCTATAAGGAGACTATTCGACAATGAATTGAAGACACGCCATGCATTCAACCACAAATATTTGAAGTGTATAATGACAATGTACAATTTAATGCAGGGAAACACAATATGTATATTCATGCAAAGAAGGATCCATATCAATAATGGTTGCCAACACATTACATGGTGTCAGAGAAATAAATCAACTAGATTGTAAAAGAATAGGATGAGGAGTGGAGAATACCAAGAGATAGAATCAGTGAAAAAGGATATATAATAACTAGGGAATGAGACACAAGAACCAAAAGAAGATTAAGAAGAAGAAGAATAGGACCAAGGAAATGGTGAAGGTGAAGTTGAGGAAATCCCACCGCCTATTTGAGAAAAGAGGAAGGAATATCCAAAGGATCAAACAATGCACAATCATAAGAAGAGGAAATTTTTCAAGCCATTAACAATGCATGATTTGATTGAGGGGGACTTAGAAAAAAATGGAGATCAAGTGAAGGAAGTAGAGGAAGAATCATTTCTGCGAGCCACATAGAAACATGAGGTGATGCATACGACTGTGTATGAATAGACAGTGACACTACACCAACTCTTAGAGGAAACAAGGGTAGCACTAATCAAAATGAGAGAGGAAGAATAGATTGAGAGAACAACCAATACTACAGGGTCACAACCTACAACATCACAACCACCATCAACATCCACAGAGGGCAGATTAATGAAGATATTAGCAGGAGCATTAGTATTTTCATCAACAAATATGCAGGAACAAGCGTAGGAATTAAGTCATATTGACTTAGTGCTATCACAACTACCTATTGTTATATTTTTAGTGAGCTATGGCTCATTTAATCCTTTTAAATTTTCTGTAAAGAATTACTTCAAGCATAACTATTGCAACAAACCAATATCACAAGAAGAAGATCCATGCACAAGCACAAAAGAAGTATCTTGGGAAACCATTCTCAATAAGGGAAGAAAACCCAACCAATCCTTTGCTATATTCTTCAAGAGAAATACCTCCCACACCATCACCAAAACTAGAATACAAGAGGGTACTGCAATTCTCATAATTTCAGACCTCAACATCTGAAATCATGAGATTGCACATTGATAAGTGTGTTTCCTCAATGGGGATTCACATTTATTTATATAGGACTTGTCACATAAAATGATGTTTCTATTGGCACAATAGGGTCGACCTCAATAACTCAAATTATAATTAATAACTACCATATTAATTATCTTTTACATTAATTATTAATCACATTAAGGTGGGGCCGACCTATACCCTTTACATTATAATTAGGGTTACATGCAGGTCTGACTCTTGAACAATATATCAAGGGATCTTGTACACCCACTAGTTCTCATCCACTAGGGGCACATCCTTAGGGATGTCATATCTATGTCTCACTACATTACACAGAAGAACCAAATATTCACACATTCACCTATGCTCGTCCATAGGCACGCCCACTCTACAGATATTCTTTCCCACTGCCTCACACAAGAGAATGATCTAGAGTTTTCTCTTCAACTCTACTGCTCAGAGGAGGCTAATACATCATCTTCATTTCTGTTCACAGGATGATGCACCCAACACTTTGGGATTTCACACATTCACCTTGTGCGCAGCCATAGGCACATCTAACTCAACAGATCACCTTTCCCACTGGATAATCATCTGTAGTTATTCTCAACTCTCTGAATGGAGGAGGTCATCTCTACGTTCTAGATATGTCTTAGGTAGGAACCACGTACCCTTCTTAGGGGATTTCTCTCAGGTTTGTAAGCTGAGAGAAAGACTCACATAGCTGCAATGATCCACATCTGATAGGTTTGTAAGCTGGTGAATGTCTCACATAGATGCAATCATCAACAATCCCTCTCAGCTAGGAAGGCATTCTTCATTATGCCAAGTCTCACATGGATGTATTCTAAATTTTTTCTTGGTTGGAGTCATCAATACTCCCTCTCAAATATGAAGGCATTCTTCACCAAGTTAGTTTGGTGAAGATGTCTGCAATCTGCTCATGTGTAGGAAGGTACTGCATCTGTACAATTTTCCTGTGCACCATATCTATGATATAAATATATTTCATCCCATCATGTTTTGATCCATCAGGAAGCATTAGGTTCTCAATGAGATTTATACACAGCTCTTGGTTATCATCATAGGATCCCTTGGTCATGTAAATCTGTCAAAATATTGTGAATCCATATTGCTTTGCACAGTCACTGCTATATATACTTTGTCTCTGGTGCACTCAAGACCACATAGTTTTGTTTCCTGCTGCATCAGGAAACCATGGAAAACTTCATGGTAGAACATCAACCGAATGTGTTGTTCTGGTTTACTGTATTTTTTTCTTAATCTGAATCGACATATCCTACAAACTCAATTTCTCATTGAAGGCATGTCTCAGGCCTTATCCAATTGTGCCTCAGATATATCTTAATGCATGTTTTGTTGTTGTCTAGTGAGTCTGTCCCGGTTAACTCATGAAATGACTAAGCACATTCATTGCATGGCATGAATCAAGTCTGGTGTTAACCAAATACATCAGTGATGTAATCAGCTGTGGATCAATTTCTTCTGAATCATCATCAATATATTACAATGGATTTTCATTCTGTCATACTTGAAATTATTTAATATTTTCACTGTATATTTTCCTTAACTCAGGAAAATCTCATTGGTCCTTTGTCATACTTCTTGTCTCAAGAATTAGTGCATCATACTCAGATTCTTCATCTCTAATTCAGAAGTCAAAGATTATTTGTACCCAACAACAAGGATTTCTGAATACATCATCAAAATCAGGCTCTCGTCATTAACACTATAATGATATAGGTTTGGATCAACAACACTCTTGCTGAAATCCAATCTCATCAAGAATTTAGTTACCTGATATAGTTTCCAACTCATGGATGGTAGTATGGATGGAAGTGTGTCAGTTTTACTGGATCAAGTGTCTCATAATAGACAACTCCCTCTGTTTGTGAGAAACCTCTGGCTATATATCTCGTTTTGTATTTCTAGACACTTCCATCAGTTGCATGTTTGATCTCATAGATCCACTTGGAAGTTAGCACAAACTTCCCTTCTAGTCCCTGAATAATATCTTATGCATCATTCTTTAAGATATACTAGTAGTCTTCTGTTATGACATATTTCCATACTCGTTCTCTTGTTGCCTCTCTAAGACAAGGAGGCTCAACATCAATGAGGTGGCTCATGACTAAAGGATAGCTTGAAAAATGTCTTTTGCTTTCTTGAGATGTGCCTTGAGAGGCTTGTATGATTCTCTACCTCTTGCAGAGTGAGTCTAGGTAGTCCTTTTATTCCCTATTGCAATATCTCTGAATATATCAAATGGAGAAACTGGATTAGCTGAAATAATGTATTTCTCCCTCTAGATTGTTGAGGGGGAAAAGGTGTTTGTCTTTTCCTTCTCAAATAATTTTGATTCACTCTTGAGTCAAGTGACTCCTTTTGAAATCTTGAAGGATTGAAATCTTCCTTTGTTGTTAATATTCCCGAAACAAGAAAAAAAATGAAAGGAAACAAAACAAGAATATCTCCTAGAGGATATTTATGAGTACATCTCTAGAATCAAAATAATTTTAAGAATTGTTGTCACAACTACAGCACTTACTTGTAATGTAGCATGATAATCTAAAAAAAAATCAAACCTAGGGTTTTTACTTCCACTGTGTTGTTCTTCTGAATGCACTGACCCTTCTCTGAGTCCATGATTTCCACCAGGAGTTTCTTCCTCCTGCAAATACGCTTATAATAGTGATGCAAACAACATATATAGAGAGGTGCATACCTGAGGGTGCTAATATGATTTATCCAATGGCACTTGGTTTATTTTTGTCCTCTCACATCTTCAGGAAGAAGGTAGTTACAATGTCATCTCTTTTCATTACTCATAATAGGTCTTCCTTTGAAGCCTTGTCTTCTACGAACTTGAAGTTGCTTGAATTATCAAGCTTAACTTCCATCATAATTCTGGCACTTCACATCGAATCCACTTTTCTTGTATTCTACATAAGGTGATTTTGAAAAACTGATTCACATATGCTTTGGTAGCAACATAGACAATGTAGAGAGGACTAGAAGGAATTAGTGTGACACTAGAGCCAATATTTATGATGACACTCTTCTTTCTTTTTAACATTCTAAGAAGCACATTGTGGATTATTCTAATAGTATTTTCTACATTCACTGCTATGAGATTCTTGAGAAGATGGGAATCAACTTTATGAAGGAAACTAGCATAGGGGTAGCACACCCCAACATTTTTTATCAAAATTCCAACGTCCAAGTCATTAATGGCCTCATCTACTTTTCTCATGTCTTCTATATTGATTCTTGAAATCCACCACAACAGTTTTTACTTGGGTTCTGTATTTTATTTGTAAGGTCTTTAAGCTTGGAAGGATTTCTTTCATCCAAGGTCAAGTTGATCCTATGGCTAGTTAACTAAATGGAATATTGCATCTCAATCCCATTTGTGAGGTTTGTCATTATTGCCCATGATCCATACTTGCTCAAATTCTTCCTAGGTCTGAGAAAGTCACCCATATCCAATTCAGGAATATTTTTGAAGTGATGAATATGGTAAGTAGGCCAAGGTATTAGAAAAGGAGGATAACCATTCTCTCTAGGCCTTACTGGTTAAGGAACACCACCAATAGATTTTAAGATTTTAATTTTAGTCCCCCAAGTTTATGCTCTGTGCTAAATCTGAGAGTTCCTTTCCAAAAGATCCAACATAGTGAAGAACGCTTGTATAAATATGAAATACTTGATCCCAATTGATCTTTAGACAGTCTGATCTTCCTATTACAATTTTGTAGCTGATATGTTGGGCCTCTTCCAGGTAGCGGCTACCTTTTCTTAGCAGGACGAGTTGCCAAGGGATAAGTGGTAGCCTTTCCCTGCTATCTAAGAAGCTTGAACATGGTTCAGTTTAGGCCTGTGATTATTTTGAGGAGGGTTACCACAGGGTTAACTATATCCGCCCCCCTTAATTTTATGCCACAGGAACCTACATGCCACATAAAGAACTAGGCCCAGCCCGCCTCCTTTCTTTTTTTGTTGGTGTCTTGTTGTGGAAGTGTTTCAGAGGTCTGCGACCACTTTTAAATGGACAACCTACTCTCCTCCTTCCTAATTCTAGGCTCCGACCTCTTTCAAAGAATTTTGGGGTAGCTTGTGGGGTTTCTCCTAGGCTCCGGCCTTTTCTTTTATGGCTGTAATTTTCAGTCTCTTCTTTGCCACATAGATGTTTCCCCTCCGATCTCTTTTTCATACACCACAGAAGGGAGTTCCAACATTCTTCCTCTTTATACCTACAAAAATGTTTTGGCATATCTTTCCTTCAATTCTTTAGTGTGCAATGGTTTTTTTCAAGACTGCTCTGATACCATGTTAGATTTCTAGTGAGATATGGCTCATGTAATCCTTTTAAATTTTATGTCAACAATTACTTCAACCATAACTACTACAACAAACCAAGATCACAAGAAGAAGATCCATGCACAAGTACACAAGAAGTATCCTGGGAAACCCTTCTCAACAAGGGAAGACAATCCAGGCAATCCTTTTCTATATTCTTCAAGAGAAAGAGCTCCCACGCCATCACCAAAACTAGCACACAAGAGGTTACTGCAATTCTCATAATTTCAGACCTCAATATTTGAAATCATGAGATGACACAATGATAACTATGTTTCCTCAATGGGGATTCACCTTTATTTATATAGGACTTGTCACATCAAATGATGTGTCTATTGGCACAATAGGGATGACCTCAATAACTCAAATTATAATTAATAATTACCATATTAATTATCTTTTACATTAATTATTAATCACATTAAGGTGGGGTCGACTTGTACCCTTTACATTACAATCAAGGTTACAGAAAATGTTGGCACAGGGGCATACCCAGGGTTCAACGCTTCAACAATGCACCAAAAAAACCCTAACTACTGGCTCTTTCGACAACACCTGCAAAGTAGATGAAGTCTCACCTGAGGTAGAGGCAGGGGTGGTTGCAATACTCAAGTGTCTGCAACCTTAGCTGGGACACAGATCTGTGATTCTTACTCTTAGCAAGCACTTTAGCATAGATCATTCATCAGTATTTAACCCTCATGGCACTCCGCAGATGGCACAGAGCACCACAACATTCACTTAGATCTAGGTTAAGTTAGTACTTAGCAACAACAAAATAGGTCTAGCACTCAACACTTTCATATATGTCAAATCTATACCCACACATCTAAGAAGAACAAATAAAAGTGGATCTATCTAAGTATATCATAGCAAAGCACATAGCATAATCCTATCAAGCACAACACATGGAAACAAACCAACATATTAGGTCGAAGCACCGAGCACAACACACAGAGTTACCGTGGTTCACCCTCACCTTGGGGCTACGTCCACAAAGTCTTCTTCTTATTTATTAGCTTTGGTCAATCAGGTTACAACATAGATCTCACACTTGTAGTCCGCATAGGACAAGAGATCTACGCGCACCTCACAAGATCCTCCTTCCCTAAGTAGATCTAGCACATAGCCTTCTTACAATCTGTTCACTCAGCACTTACAACACTTACGCTCAGCTCTGCAAGTCAGTCACACAATATATACAAAGCCTTTACTATCACTTAGCTTATCTTCTCACCCTCTCTTACATTCCTAAGCTATTTATTTATACTTTACAAAATAGGCCTAAACATGGGTAAACCCATGGGTCGACATCCCTTTCCCATTACATTAACCCAAAACTCTAAAAGGGCCCCAAAAGTGGGTCGAGATCCTGTGATCTCTGCTTCACCAAGAGCTCCATGTTTGATAGGTTGTCGAAGTCCAAAAATGGTCAAATATGACCAAGTGTTCCTCAAAACTTGGTCAAGGGCCAACATGCCCCCAACACTCACTTGTGACTCATCTCGAGTCACTCTGGTTTGATCAAATCCTCTTCGAATGTCTTGAGATTGGCCCAGGCTACTTCTACCTACTGCAGTGCAACAACCTATTGCTCAGTGAACTCTTGGATCACTCTGTTGTTTATTGGTCCTTCCATGCGTTGTTCTGTGGTGATGATAACCTATTCAAGCTCAGTTGCCTAGCTCTTGAATTCAGTGAACAGTTGGCATGATTTCTCTTGGAGTGGTTGAATTCGTTGAGAGACTTCCATCACTTTACTTTGCAGCATGTGTACCTGTTGTTGGGCAGTGCATTTTTCTGGAAATCGTTTCATTCTTTCAACTGGGGTCAAGGCCTTCAGCTGCGCCTGTAGTGTATCTGCATGCTGCTTTTCTTCTTGGAGTTGTGCCTCTAATGTCTGCAATTCTGGGTTCTCTATGAGGTTCTCATAAGTCTGGGCTCTTCTACCACTCAGTTTCTTACATTCCAGAGCCAAGGTTTTTAACCTATCAACTGCGCTACGGGCAGTTTCCTCCCTTAGATATCTTACTTCTTGGAGAGTCTCGGGCATGGTACGAAGGTCCAGATCTGCGATGCACTGCTGAAGTTGCTAGATTACTTCTTCAAATTGTGCCACTTGTTGTGGGACACTTTCTTCAATTTTCACTTCAATGACCGTCACAGAGCACAGTGCTTTGTGAACTCATTCATGTACATCAAGTTTCTCTGCTAGCAATTGGTCCTTTCTCTGTTGTAACTGTGCTTTCTCCTCCTCCCACTTCGCTTGTAAGGCAAGTTGTTTCTGTTCTACCTTCCTCTATTGTACTATAAGTGTGTTATGTACTTGTGCCAAAGCCTGTGTGGCTTGCGCTATGTCTTCTTGAGCTCATCAAAGGCAAGCTTCGACTTTCTCAGAGATCTGGCGTAATTGGGTGGGATCATCACTTGTTCTTGTTGTTCCCATCGTCAAGGGCATAGTAGACATGGCTCGGCTAGAATGGAGTGCCTGCTACACTTCTTGAAGTTCACTAATGAGTCGGCTGAATATCTCCTCTTGCTTCACTTCTTTCCTTTCTGTGATATCTAGTGAGGCATCATTCAACACAACGATCAAGAAGTTGAAGTCATCTTGTGTGAGGGTAGTCTTAAACGTAGTCCGGGTGCCCTTAGTTTTCTTTCAGGATGAGAGATTTGGTGGGGTGACCTTCCTTTTCTTAGAGGGATCCTCCTCGTCTCTAGGTGGAGTAACCTCACCTTTATTTTTATCAACCTTTGTGCTACCTAGTTCTTCACCATCACCTCCCTATGAAGGTGAGATCGAAGTAGTCTTCATGGATGTGCTATGGATATCTTGAAATTCATCATACATCTTAGTCTTTCTCGATCCAGGTGTATCCAGTATAGCTTCAGGGCTTTCCACGTTGGATATTTCTGCGGGGTCCGCTAGAACAAGGAGGTCCACCGACCATTCCTTGGTGATCTACACCAAGTCTTCTTTTATAAACTTGTAGTATGACTGGAGTTTATGTTTGTGCTCATCAGCACGCGCTGTGATATAGGTGAAGTGGCGGTCCATGTTGAATTTGATCAAAGGTCTAAACCTATGAAGTGTGTTTTGTGTGAGGCGTGGTGTAGACTATATTGAATTCTTCAATTGGTTGCAATAAATGTGGAATACGACATTGGACTGCCACTGCTTGTTCATGTCATTGGAGTACCACAACGTACAGAACTTCACGGCAAATGGTTTGAAGGGTTCAATCTCCAGAAAAGTGGAACCTTCTGGTATCTCCCAGGCGATGAAAGAAATGAGTATGAGCAACCAACTAAAGTGGAACTCATACCCATGGTCTTGCGCTTCTCTGCAGTCAAGCTCAAGCTGATTTACAAGGTACTTCACCTAGTTCATTTGTAGTCCCTCCCCACACTTCCCTACGAGGTAAAATACAAATCTAGTCACCTGTGTCAGGCTATTCTTGCGGACTAAATTCCCTGTGATCATCTAGAAACCAAGGTGCATTGCTACATTCTTGATGGAGGCTACCTTGTAGCCTTGCGTTCCCTTCTCTACATCGCCATATGTGTCTTTTATTCATTGGGCGAGAGCGTGATATGGGGTATTTCCAAGGTAAAAATCATGTGGGTTAGGGCCCTGCATGCTTAGCCCTGTGATCTGACTGATCAGAATCGTATCCATAGTGATGTGGCGGTCCAACCATAAGTATCCTCCCTGGTAGTAGGAAAACAATAATCTGATGCATGCATTCACTTCCCAAGGCCTCCCAAAATGAGGAATCTTCATTACATTGAGGAGGGTTGACTACGCAAGGTTATGGGTCCATTGCTGAGGGACAATATTTGGGTTCCTCCCTTTTGTGATAGTTAAGTACTTGTGTGGGGCTAGCATACTGTAAACTTTGTGATCTTCAAGGTTAAAATCACTAAATTTCAGCGCTGCGAGCTTATCCTAGTTAGCACAAACTATGCGCACCCCTTTTGGGAGGTACGTAGTGACTAAATCATAGTCGAAGTCTTTGGGTATAGTGTCTCGATTCACTATGCCGATTAGTGGTGGGATATACTTAGGCAAGATACTTGGGATCATCTTCACTGTGGCGAATTCATTTCCGAGCTTAGATCGTCTTTCCGAAGGCGATCGGGATGGTCCTGCTCGAGCAGTAGAGAGGGAAGCTAGAAATTCTCCTGAGGACGATGCTTGTACACCTGTAGACACTCCTCGCTCCGACATGACTCTCTCAGTCATTAAGTCAATTAAAACTTCTTCAACTAATTTCTCAGTAGCGCTAAGCTCGTCCGACATACAAGCTTGGGTCAGCTAGCTTGGGTGTGAAATGAATTCAGAGACTATAGTGAATAGTATGGGAACAAGGCAATGATCTCAGGGTGAATTAATCTCAGGTTTCATGCTCAAATTCTCACTTATAAAAAGTATTCTCGGTGCGTGGTGTGATGGAATAAGTAGGGAAACTTAGCAATGGTTTGTTGGCAACAGTTATGATACTTCATTAACTCTTGTTCGACCCATTATGGCGCATTTCAACGATTGGATGACGAACCTTTATTTATTTTATGCCCGTTCGGAGTGGAAGTTGAATGGATATATCATCCCCAATGGCTATATTTCTTCATCATGGAGAAGTACTCTACGTCGTTGTTCTGATATCTTGGTGAAGCTCCAATTCTGCAATTTTTCTTTCTACAAAGTATCCTCTAGAACCTCTTGTAACCTTATAGTAGTAGCCCTTTTCTTTCTTAACTTTCTAGCCTTCTTCCCAGTGAGCTTCATCTTAGTAATTCTTTTACCATTCTGATGCTTATCTTCTGTGGTCTTAGTTACTTTGCGTTGTTGAAATTATTTCCTAGGGTTCTTGGATAATACTTCTTTTGTATCGAAAATAGGTAACTCAATCTTCTGCGAATCCTCTAGTGTTCTCTTAGCCTCGAAATCAGAGTTGCTAGTATTAAATATCTGTGATCTTCTCTTTTGTTCTTCAATCAAGTGTGCGATCCTTCTGGTCATAAAGTCTTTTAACTCTTGCTTCTTCTGTTCCAAAACTTCTTCTTCCTCTTTTCGTCTGGCTTGTTTTCTATCAATCCAAGGTTTTCCTATGAGCATGGTAAACGGGGCATTGTCTTCAACAAATTTAATAATCTGAAAGTCTTCCTCTGTCGAAGTTCCATTGACAGTCATAAGTATCAGGGTGAGCCTTCCACATCGGTTTACTATCTTTCCTATGAATAAAATTGTCCCTCTTAGGGAAGGGATCATGGTAGGCTTTCCTATAGCTACCCAAGTTCTTTCTGTCATAATTTTCAGTTGTGTTTCTTCATCAAGAATGCAGTCAATGTCGAATTCCCCTATTCTTGCTTCGACTTTCTCCTTTTTTTTGAAGATCTCTGGTAATCAAACATTTTTATGTTCCTTTAGGGTTTCCTTTATCCTTATTAATATTTTATTTGATTCTTGTTAGGTTTCTGCCTTTTTTGAATCTTCCTTCTGGTCTTCTTGATTCAGATTCAGCCTTTCCAACTTACCGATCATTCTAGGGAAATCCAATACATCATGGTACAAAGATTTACAATAGAGACAACTAGGTTTTCTCCTAGGGCATTCCTTAGCAAGATGTCCTGGTATTGTGCAACTGTAACAAAGAGTTAATCCTTTCTTTCTCTTCAATGATCCCCAACTCTTCTTATACTATGCACTAGGATCATAATGGCTAGCCTAATTTTTTTTATTTCTAGGATCCTGCATCCACTTGTTAGTCTAGACATTCTTTCTATGCATAGGTATAACATATCTATCATTATACTTATCAGATCTATTCATATCAAACTTTCTTTCATTTATTAATGCCCTAGTTTTTAAGTTAGGATAGAATCTATCAAACATACCTAGATCCATGCTCTAGAAACAAAAGAAAGTTCACTTATCTTACTTCTACAGAGCACAAAGCTTCCAGATCTAAGGACTTTTGACTATTATTACCTTTATTAGAGCACAAAGATTACAAATCTTACCTCTTTTCTGCAGATCCGACTTCTTTCTTTTAGAAATTTCCACTTTTACTTTTCTTAGAGCACAGAGCATTCAGATCTGGCTTATTTTCTTCAAATCCAATCTTCCTTTCTTCAGATCTGACCTTATTCCTGGCACAAATCTTGACAGGTCGAGTAGAAGTCTACGCACTAGGGAAATAGATCTACGCACAGAGCTTTCTTTTGCACAAAGTTTCTTCTTCCTCGGTTCCCAGCAATCACAGTTTCAGGTCCCAACAATGGAACCATTTGTTGGCATAGGGGCAGACCCAGGGTTCAAGGCTTCAACAACACAACAACAAAACCCTAACTACTGGCCCTTTCGGCAACATCTACAAAGTAGATGAAGTCTCGTCTGAGGTAGAGGTAGGGGTGGTTGCAAGACTTAGGTGTCTACAACCCTAGCTAGGACACAAATATGTGATTCTTACTCTTAGAAAGCACTTTAGCATAGATCATTCATTGGTATTTAACCCTCATGGCACTCCATAGATGGCATAGAGCACCGCAACATTCACTTAGATCTAGGTTAAGTTAGTACTTAGCAACAACAAAATAGGTCTAGCACTTAACACTTTCATATATGTCAAATATATACCCACACATCTAAGAAGCACAAAGCAAAGTGGATCTATCTAAGTATATCATATCAAAGCACATAACATAATCATATCAAGCACAACACATGGAAAGAAACCAACACATTAGGTCGAAGCACCGAGAACAACACACAGAGTTACTGTGGTTCACCCCCACCCTGGGGCTACATCCAGAAAGTTTTCTTCTTCTTTATTAGTGTTGGTCAATTGGGGTACAACACAAAGCTCACACTTGTACTCTGCATAGGACAGGAGATCTGCGTGCACCTCACCAGATCCTCCTTCCCCGAGTAGATCTAGCACATAGCCTTCTTACAATCTGTGCACTCAGCACTTACAACACTTGCACTCAACACTACAAGTCGGTCACACAATATACACAAAGCCTTTATTAGCACTTATCTTATCTTCTCACCCTCTCTTACATTGCTTAGCTACTTATTTATACTTTACAAAATATTCCTAAACATGGGTAAACCCATGGGCCAACATCCCTTTCCCATTACATTAACCCAAAACCCTAAAAGGACCCCAAAAGTGGGCCAAGATCCCATGATCTCTGCTTCACCTGGAACTCCATCTTTGACAGGCTGTCAAAGTCCAAAAATGGTTAAATATGACCAAGTGTTCCTCAAAACTTGGTCAAGGGCCAACAGGCAAGTCTGACTCTTGAGCAATATAGCAAGGGATCTTGTACACCCACTAGTGCTCATCCACTAGGGGCACATCCATAGGGATGTCATATCTCTAGTGCGCTCCATTACATAGAAGAACCATATCTTCACATGTTCACCTGTGCTTGTCCACATGTATGTCCACTCTACATATCTTCTTTCCCACTACCTCACACATGAGAATCATCTGGAGTATTGTTGTCAACTTTGCTGCTTAGAGGAGGATAATACATCATCTTCATTTATGTTCACATGACGATGCTCCCAACACTTTGGTATTTCACACCTTCACCTTGTGCTCAACCATAGGCATGTCTAACTCAACATATCACCTTTCCCACTCGATAATCATCTAGAGTTCTTCTCAGCTCTTTGAATGGAGGAGGTAATCTCTACATTCCAACGTTGTCTCAGGAAGGAACCACGTACCCTTCTTAGGGGATTTCTCTCAAGTTTGTAAGGTGAGAGAAAGACTCACATAGCTACAATGATCCACATCTCACAGGTTTTTAAGCTACAAAATGTCTCACATAGATGCAATCATCAACACCTATGAATGTATTACACAAATTTCATTCAAGTGTAACACAAAAAGTTTAGTTACGCATGGAGTCGACTACGATGGAGTTGCTAAAGTGAAAGAGGACAAGGAAGAACTAAATATAGAATATAGTAGACTAGGACAACAGCAGGACGAGTCTGAATAGTAGCGGGAAGGTTAAAAAATGCAGTAGAGGAAGTATATAGAAACTTCCCATAGATACCATTGGAAATATATAGAAAGTGACAAAGAGAAATGAAGCCATTCCAGGCTTCTTTGTGAAAATAGTAGACTTGGAAGCATGCACTACACAAAGTACTCCACCAAAATAAAGAAAGCAAAGGGAGAAGATGGCTACGGCGACAATGGAAAACATTAAGAGTTTGGATGAAGAATTCATGAAGTTGTATGAAGAAAGAACACAAGTACGGACTCAGTTGTTGGAGAATGTATAGATACAAGCGTTGGATGAAAGGCTACAAACTACATAGGAGAAGATGAAAAATATCAAAGATACAATGGACACTCTGCCACTAAAAGAGCATATGACTGCAATTATTGAGAATAGGTAGTTGAACCAAGAGATAAATAAAATCAGAGTGGAGCAACAAAATTTTGTGCAGAAGCTAGAGCCATTACAGAAGGAATCCTTTGGAGTGACATAAGAACTTGTGGTAGCGTAGGGAATAGTTAAGAAAGGAATGCAAGATAGTGTTGAGAAGTTGAATAACCCTATCACTGCATAGACAATATACATGATTTTGGTGCAAGAAGTGCAAGCATAGGAAAAGATTGCAAATGCAAAGGAGAGTTTTGAGAAGCTCGTTGTGACACTGAAGGGAGAATAGCAACAAAAATGAGTGGCTCGGGATGATCCATAGTTGAGTATTGGGGGCGTGTTGGGATAGGAATTTTGGGACAAGTTTTTGGAATTGTGCACTAGCACACAAAAGAAGGAAGGAAATTAGCGCATTTTCAGGATCAGCACGCATGAAGGGAGGAATTCAGTTAGAAGTAATTAGGTATTTTGGTCCTTTGTAATGGGATAAGCCATAATTTAAATGTATAAATGTGTAATGGTTTTGGGTATAAAGTAGAGTTAGAGAGTATACAATTTGAGATCTAAGTGTGAATTGTGTGCATGAACAAAAAGATCATTTTGGGTATAACTTTGATATCATGTATGAGTGCAATGCACACATTTTCTAAGGGATGATTCTGAATAATAATATAAGAAGAAAGGCATTGTGGACGTATCCCATCTTGGGTGAACCACGTTAAATATCGTGTCTATGTGTTATGTTATGTTGTGATGTGTTTGATTGATGTTTAATTTATTACATGCACATAATGTTTGAATGGTTAATATAAATATGTTGTTTGTTCCGATTTTTTTGTTCACACGGTATAAGATATAATGAATGAACATTAAGGATAATGTTTATGATGAATGCCTCACACCCCTTGATGACTGCAAAAACCTAGTTCTTATAGTCCCCATAGGTACCTCGAGTTAGACTTCACCTTCCTACGGGTGATGCCGAAAGGGTTGGTATCTTAGGGTTTTGTTGGTGAATCAATGTTGAACCTAGGGTATACCCATTACAGGCCAATATCATGAAATAAAGAAAAGGTGTGGACTATCATTCCTATTCTAACCAATGGGAGAAGAATGTGCATAAAACACTAAACAAAATGTTTCATAGGATAAGAAGAAAACAAATGATAGAAGTATAAACCATTATAAAGTGATTTCCTAGGGAAAAAATTTCCAAGAGAAAAAACCCACACTATAAACCATGCTCAATGTATTATTTAGCGAATAAAAAGTCACAATACATTACAAAGTCGATTCCCTCAATGAGAGTGTTCAATAGAAACATAAGGATTCTAGATAAATTTTAGCAACATAAGAGTAAGTTAAAACTCTTACACACTATTTTCCTCCAACCCTGGAACTCAATAAATAGGAATAACAAAACCATAAATAATTTATGGTTTTCCAAGTTTACATGATAGAAACAACTATAAATTAATTGACCATCTGATGTTACTTAGAATTCATTGCTTTCTAGTGCATTTATTTCCTGCCACTAGTCAACATTTATTCTCTAATATTTCTCAACAACTATTCCCTACTGCTTCTCAACATATATCCCCTAGTACTTCTCCACAATCATTACCTTCTCTATTATAGGATTGCAAGGTGTACACTTGAATTTACCTACGCTCATCTATTTCATCAATGCTTCCACAATGTTTTTAAAAGTATAAACTTTATCTACTATAACCTTTCCCTCCCCTACCATGTCCCTAATGAAATGGTATTGGTTATTTGTGTTCTTTCTCTTCGGATGAAAGGTTGAGTTCTTAGATAGAAAAATAGCATTGTTACTATCACATTGCATAGTGATATCTCTTTAACTTATCTCTACTTTTGAACATAGTTTCATAATCCAAATGGCCTCTTGCAGGAATGAGTAGCTTCCATATACTTTGCATCTAAAATGGACAAAGAAACCATATATTATTGGTTGTTCATCCAAATTATTGGTCCACCTCACAATTTAAACCCATATACACCAACAAATCTCCTTGTATCTACATATCTCACTTACTTAGAATCCACATAACCTTTTATATCCACCAAGTGTGGGTCCCCTTAAACATCACTTTGATAGTAAATGGAATATTCAGAATTACAACAAAAATACATAAACACCCTCTTCAATTCAACCCAATTTTCACATCTAGGGTTAGCCATGAATTGATTCAAGACAACCACTTCTTTCTTGTATAGTACAAACCATAACATACATCAAACTACCAACTACTTTATTATAAGAAGCATAATCCACATCCTTCGTCTTTGTGGGTGTTGTAGGAAATTGCTTAGATAAAAGATTAGTTTCCATAAAAATCATAATAGTCAATGGTTTACAATTTTACATGTGAAAACACTATAACATATATTTTACATACTTACTATGGCTCAATCAAATTTTTATATTTTCTCTATCTCTCCTAATATCCATTCCCTAAGGACCAAAGGGGTTGGATCCAATGGTGGAAAGCGGGGATTTTTTCACCGTTGGGCAAGGTTAAATTCCTGTGAGGGCTTTACCTGGAGCCATGGGGGCACCTTGAGGTAGTGATATAACGTGTGGCTTCACCCAAAGATACTATATTAAATGGTATCATAAATCATGCACACGTAAGTGGATCAAATCCCACCCCCATGTCCTTCAAATTAAAAATTCCCCATGGTGTAGAGTAGTCGGTGAGGGAGTGTGTTGTTAAGGCACTTCGTAAGTGAAGTCACTGATTCGAAACCTATGGGGACACCTCAAATATAGCCATGTTAAGAGCTAGTGCGGTCCATGTCGGGTGCGATCCCCAGGTGATTTTGATAGATTATATGCCCCTGGGTCATGGAATCTCAGCCACATGCCAATCCCGCAAGTCAGGGATATTTAGCTAACAAAAACAAATATCCATTCCCTAAGATATATTTTTCAAACCCCAAGTCATTCATATAAAATTGTGCTAAAAGATGAGACTTCAAATCATGAATCACATCTTTAATATTACCAAAGAATAACATATAATCTACATATAGAGTGATAACAAGGAAATGACCACCATCATGTTTGTAACACACACAATTATCGTATTTGAATCTCATAAATCTCAATCCTAGCATAAAATATATAAAAAAATGGTACTACATTCTCGAAAACTAGTTGAGACTATATGAATACTTTTTTTATTTTCAAGCTAATTATTCTTTACCCTTTTCAATGTAGTGTTATCATTGTCTCATATATATATCCTCCTTCAAGTCACCATGTAGGAATGTTGTTTTCACATCTATCCATCTCTAATAAAAAAATACCGCTACAAATAATAGGGACCTAATATATGTTAACTTAGAAGCTCACAAAAAGATATCACCAAAGTCCATCACCTCAAGCTCAGAATATCTTCTCAAAACCAACTATGCCTTGTTATTTTAAACATTTCCATGCAAGACAATCTTCTCTTTGAACACCTATTTGGGATTTTGCCCATGAGTCCCATGTATGATTCATTGTAAGTGCATTTATTTTCTCATCCATGATCAATCTCCAAGACTCATTATCTTTCAACTCCATTTCCTATTTCATAGTTCTAGGATCATCTTTATTAAAAAAATTAAAGTAAATATACATCTGAAATCATATGAACTATAATTATACCTATGTGGTTTCCCTCTTTTCCAAGTTAACCCTCCTTATATTTTGAGGTGGAGATTCTTCCTCCTCTTTCAAACTCTCTGAAGCCTCCTCCTCATCAAATCTATCATGACCTTATTGCTCATTTAATGGTTCAACTTTCTCATTCTTGGTTTGGTAGTTGAACCACTAACTTCTTCTCATCCCCTTTTCACTACACCATCATGGGAGAAAGATTAACGTGTTTCAAAATAACAATCCTCCTATACAAAATTTATTTAGCCACAAGATCCTCAATATTGTATGCTTTCACAAAAATTCCATAGTCATTAAAGATACATTTCATATCATTTCTATCCAACTTATACTGCTTCTCCTTAGGCACATGAACATATCCCTCACATCAAAAAACACAAAGATGCCAAAGTGAGGGATTCTTGTTCATGGAGACCTCCATAGGGGTCTTAAACACAAGCGCTGATGTGAGAGACCTATTAATCAAGTAACATGTAGTAGGAACAACTTCTACCTAGAACATTTTCTTTAAGCTATATTCACTAAGGATACTCCTAGCTCCCCACATCAAATTTTTCTCTATCCATTCTACAAGTCCATTATGTTGAGGGGTGTATGGACATTTCTTATGTCTTTCAATGGCCTTATCCGTGAAAAACTTACCAAAATTTGTGAAATAGAATTCACCACCATTATAATTCCTCAACACATTAATCTTCCTATTAGTCCCATTTTCAAAGAGAGATTTAAAATCATTAAATTGACTAAAAACCTAAAATTAAGTTCTAGGTAAAAAACCGTATGAATAATCATTGATGAATAACATATAATAAAATTACTTATAAATTGAAGGAACGTTAAGTAGACCAAATAAATCAAAATGAATTAAGTCTAAGAATCCAAAAGAAATGTGAGAGCTAGAATAAAATTGAAAACGAATATATTTTCCATATAAGTAATGCTCGTAAAAATCAAAATCAAGAGCACAATCATTCAATCCATCCAAAAGAAAACTTTTTCCAAGGCTGGTCATTGTAGACCCTTCTTACTTATATGGCCCAATGTTTGGTGCCATAAAATTGTCTTCTCTATATGTAACTTACTTTTTTAGGAAAGAGCTTCTTTCGGTACCTAGAAAGCATGACCATTAAAGTAGATATAGATTGAGATTGTGAAGGTGTAGGTCACACATATATCTGCACTTAAGAAATTGAATAACTATTACACTGAATTGGACATGCATCAAGAAGGAATAAAATGGCCACCTCACAGGACCATAGCTACTCAAACCATGTTACACCCTTTGTGATAGAAAAAAATCTTATACACCCACAAGGTTCCATGTCGAACCCCAAATGTGAAAAACTCCACTAATCTACTTTATATTCCATTAGGGAATATAATAATGACTCTGTCACTTCCAACTATGTTGAGAAGAGTTTCATCATTGATGTATACTATACCACCTTCTTATTTCTCCTATACTAAAAACTAGAGGATGTGAAGTCATATGGAAGAAAACTTTAGATTCTATCAACCCTACATTGTATCCTACATGGATTGTTGTTAAGTACCAAAGAATCCTAGATGGATTGTTGTTAAGTACCAAAGACTTGAATACAAAACACCATAAATATTCATATACAATATAGATAAACTCCCACTTTATTATTATGAAAATCCTTGAGGTAGAGAAACACCATACAATGGATCCTATTATGGAAGGGATCCTCCCCTGTTCACTTGCCTCTTTGAGGTGGAAACTTCCTAACGAGTTACAAGCTCCAAATACAATACTTCTTCTTGTCTGCATTACATTTCTTGAACCCCTCTATATAGTGCTACCAACCACCTAAGAAAATTCTAGAGGATGAACCTTATAGAAGTAGAACCTTCTAGTAAGTCAACTTACATTTATTATATTCATACTAATATATCTAACTACCATAGTGGACCTTATTTAATAATATAATGGACCTAGTCCACCTTACATTGAATTTCCTCCACTATTATCACTATGGGCCCTTTGACCCCACTCATTACCTCTCTAGAAACACTACATTCCATCCCCCTTATGAAAGCATTGTCCTCACTTCTTGTTATGAGGATGTACAACCATATACAGGGTCGCATGGATAAGTGTGGACTAGAGTGTAGAAGTAGACTCAAGAACTAGGGTCCCATGTAGAAATGAGAGCCACCATGCTGAAGTAGTCCAACCATGGGTCTGATGTTCAAGTGATCATGTGAACACCACGATGAAGATATCAAAAATCAGGAACCAACTGAAAATCATGCTCCAAATATATGTGGATCGAAATATGTATAACTGGCCAACAATTCATCCACTACTACTTGAGAATAATAAAACTAAAGAAAAATATGCAGAGAATTATCTTGTGTACTCTTCAATATGGGCTCTACATGAGGTGGATTAGAGTCATCAAATAGAATATGGAAGTGGTTTTCATCCTGAAAATGACAACTATCCATATACCAATCATCACAATTGGCCTTAAAATCATACCAAGCATAGACTTCCCGATTATATTCATCCATGATGCCCTCCATAATACACTTCTATATCCTTGCAAGTGTGAACTATTGAACACTTGTCTTGAGGACTTGTCACACTATGTGAAATTCTTTGTTGAAGTCTGTCTGAAAATATTTCAACTGTAGTTGAAATTCCATGAGGAGTTGAATAGACATTGGAAATACCACATATAAGACACCAAAAGAAATATTTTGAAATTCTCTATGAAATGACATTGATCTGGTAGCAATTTGAGAACCCTGTGAAAATATATGAGCTAGTAAGTCCCGCCATTGTCACAAAAAACCCAAAAAATGACTAATTTTAAATAAGTGATATATTCACTTTCGGAGCTCCGATTTGGAGAATTTGTTTCTTGAAATTGCATGAAATTGTTAGAAAAATTCATATATGTAGTTTGTTCCAGAAAATTTGGCCCTATGTTCTACATAAATCTACAAAACCATGTGGTTGTCTCTGTCGATAACTTCAGTTCTTAGACTCCGTTTTGGACATTGTTTTTTTTTAAATTGGTTTATTTTCTGATAGGAGCTCAAATAAAGAACTAGTTTTGACAAATTATACATGAAAAACTACAGGAATTGTCCATAGTTTCATGGCCCTCTTTTTCTTCTTCAAAGAAAGTTTGAAAAAAAAAATTGCCCCTTTTTGTGGCCAAAGAAAGTGCTCTAATGTCACTTGTTAAGTACAATAATGGACATGGAAATATAACTTAAATAACCATTAATCACAACAATAATAACTCAAACCATTCAAAAAAATATGGAATAAAATAAATAACCAAATCCCTTGACGTAGGATAACACCATATATTATTCATTACAGAAGGAATTCACTCCTCAAGAAATTCTTTTTTTCTACAATAACAATATTCTTCACTATGCCCATTACATTTCCCATCACTTCCTTATTATATAATACTATCCAATAATATTAGAGAGAAGAAACCTTCACATTTATTATGTTCATATTGATATATCTAACCAACATAGTGGGCCTTATTTGATACTATAGTGGACCTAGTCCACCTTACATTGAATAAACTCCACTAATAATACATATTAACATTCTCATTCGGTACTTCTCCTCATAATACATAACCACATTCCCATTGGTTACCTCCCTAGGTACCACATATTACCTCCCTAGCTTTACTACATTTGTGAAAGTTGTAACAAAGACATGTACTACATTTGTGAAAGTTGTAACAAAGGTATCTCCACCGTCCTTTCGATAAAGGTTTTTTTAGTTATCATTATAATAATTATTTTCTTTCTTATTCTCGTTTTTCTCTTCCTTGTAGTCTCCTCTAAAATGCCCAACCTTGTGACAATTCCAACATTTGGATTTTCTCTTTCCTCCTTTTTTTTCTCATTGGTGCACTTAGAAGCTTTATACCTACTATGAGATCAAGCACCAATGTCTTTAAAATGATTTAAATGTCACTGCTAGGTTATCTCATGAATCAAGCAAAGAACACATAAGGGTCATACACTGATCCTCCTCATCCATATTCACTACAATTGACATCAACTGGGTCATAATAGTACTAAATTCAATGAAGTTCTTGGCTACTGAATCAACATCTTATTAAATGCATAACCACCATCACCCATTCTCAAGGATAAAAACATTTTCCATACACAATTTTTTTTACCCAAGGATTTGACATGGTACAAATCCCCCAAATTATTCTAGACAATTATAGTTTGTTTCCTTAGAAGTGTTGTTCAATAACATTGAAAAATTCTTCCCTTTTTGTCCAAGATCCTCTATCTTGATAATTCAGATATCTATCTTAAAGCCATTAAAATTCTCCATTTCTAATATACAAGTGATCACCATTTCATTGCAACAATATTTCATTATGTAGAAGGTCCCACTCAAACAAAATCATAAACCTAACACCTTGGAATCAAGGTGATCTTGGTGTGATAATAAATGAAATGAAACAAAGGTGTGAAATATGCTTCCTAGACTAGAATATTGTGTAGACACTTTTAAAGAAATAATTGCATGTGATAAGAAGAAAGCAATTGAATGAAATACCAAACCATTACATAACTATTTCCTCTCAAAAACCCTAAAAATGTCACACTATAAAACACACTCAATGTATTATTCAACAATTTGTTGGCAGCCCTACATATTTTCAACTTTTTAAAGCATCAAATAATAATTTATGTAGCTGCCTACCTGGGGTCATACGATTATTATTCTTCATAAGCAATTTTTGAAACTATGATTGTGATTTTTCGGTTGTTCCTAGTGTTTTCGTTTTCATGCTTCATTCATGACTGAAAGAATGAAAGCAAAGCATCAAAACCTATGATTGGATTACCGCTTTATTTAAAGTTTATGACAGGTAGATGGCTCCACAGTTTTTGTTAATAAAGATTTTGTTTCCTGCTATCAACCTCATCTTCTTTATTGACTCCTCAAATGTGAAGTATTCTTATGGATTGTTATGTGATTCACCAAGGGTCCATTTAATTTAAACTTTGATATTTTTTTTGGATTTTGGTCATGCATATCCTTGTCACTACATTTTGGTTTATAAATTTTTCCTCTCCTAAACTTTACAAACCAAACCCACCTTGTTGTGCAATCATAAACATTAATGAACTTGGTCGTGGCTTGTACCTTGTGGGAGGTGGAAGTCCGACAATGATGAGCCCATCACCTTGAGCTAAATCTTAGTTTTCGCATGTACTTATGACATTCATTTCACATAACGCCTTTCATTTGGTATTGAGGAACCTATGTTCATATGCGCTAGGGTATTGTTGAGTTTTGGTTTTGAAATGTCATTTTGGTCTTCTCCTAGAAACCCTCCCTACTCATTGTGTTTTATTGTCTGCCTTTTGTATCTTAATGGCCCTGGTTTTTAGGATTGAACCCAATGGCTCTCAGACTCTGCTCCTGTGTGATGATGCAAGGGAGGATCTCGAGGGTCAAGGCTAGCTTGTTTTTCTTGAGAAATTCCAGGGATTCAACTTGCGAACCGCTCAGGAATTTTCCCTTTCTTTTGATGGATGTCGAGCCAAGGTAGGAGACATTTAGGTCAAGGTTACAGAGGAGTTTTTAGGTCAAGCAACAGGTCTTCCTTTGACTGGGCAGAAGTGGTTCAAAAATGCCAAGGTCAAGGAGGTTCCATGGAGCCTTTTCTTCACGTCTTGAAAAATCAATTGTTGTGACAAAGGTATGCCTGCGTCCCTATTGAAAACCCGATGGCATGGTTTTCTAGTAGTCTTGAAACAATTCATGATGTGTGAAGGTCATTTTGGTTTTGTTTCTCTGTATCATATACGGTTTCTTATGAATTTCATTGGGTTTCAATTAAATATGGCCTATTACCTATGGAGAAGATTGTATAAAATGGCAAAGAGGTATAAGAGACAACAATTGGATTCAAGCTTGTTTCACCACGACTTAATAAACATATTGTTGGTACATCAATTGAAGTTACAAAATGATGACTGGAACATTTTCCTGACCTGAAACGGTTTCGTTGACTCCAATACTGTAGAGGTTGAAAGACCTATGATAGAGGAAACCATAGTTCCTACCAAAGAGGTCCCTTCACCTACACATGCATGTGTTACGGCCACCCTCAGTAATATTATACCCGACCCACAAGTTGTTGAGCAGGGCCATGAACAACACGTACATCCTAATGCCTCTGCTAAGAATACAAGCAGACCTGTGGGCAAGCCATATAAAGGTGATATCGATTTAGGTTTTAAAAATAAAAGGGAAGGTAGGTTGATCTCAAGGAAACTACAAAATAAATCAAACCCTCATGTGAGCTTGATCAAAACGATCGAGATCCATGAGAGATCAAACTCAGAGATCGACAGATTCTTGGCCAAAGAAGACCCTCCTTCCTTCCAATCAAATCCTGACCAGGCTTACAATTTCATGGATAATTTGCTACCCTGCTTGAAGCACAGTCAAGGATTTCCACATATCAAGTTTGATAACAAACCTAAAGGAAACAGTGCACATAGTCTGGCGCTCAACCGTGGGTATTCTGAAATGGCCGTCACAGATTCACAATGTGAAACTTGTCTGTTCTAGATTGACAAGTATTACACAAACATACCCATTTTACAATCATAGGTTAAAACCCTGACCGATCTGGTCAAGCCCCTAACAGATGAAAATCGTAGGCTCAAGTACATTATTCAGAGACAAGGAAAACGTCTGGAAAAAAAAGGGAACATCATAGTAAAAAACGTCGAAAGTGTCACGGCAGTGATCAATTATGAGATCATGTGAATCAATTTGATTTTCCACTTAAAGGTAAAGATTTGTTTTTTTCTTAAAATAGTGTTACATTATTGTTCATAGAATAAATTAGATTTTGTTGCTAAAATAAGACTAGCTACGGAATCAACAGATTCTGTAGCCAGTCTATTCTTATTTGAAATTTGGAAAATATTGGTTAAATGTATATATGAATTTATTTATTTCATCTTTTTCTTTCAGGATATTTGGGATTTTATGGTGACTAAATGAACTGGAGCATTTTTGGGCTTATTAGCCATATCCATGGCTCATTTTTGTGTAAACAGGAACAAACTCTTTTTAGTTTTTAGAGATTTAGTGTGATCCGGGGTGGTTATATTCCCCCCTATATTTGTAATCAGTAGATGATTGTAGAGATTTAATCTTATCTCATAATATAAGACAATTATCTTTTCTGAACCCTTTAAAAACTTGTATTTTTGTAATCAAAACATCTTGGCCTGGGGCTGAAGTATGGAAAATTAATGCACAGACTTGAATGGAGAAGAAATGCATATTACAGATTTAGCTTCTTGTGTATGGTGTCTTAGTTCAAGTTTTGTTTATCCTGATGTGATAATAGGTGTTGATATCTTTTGTTTTCATGCTTTATTATGAGTTGGGATAATTTATTAATAAATGTTGTCCATATGTGATGTGTTAGATATTATAGGGTGATCATCTATTCAACTCAAATTATGAGATTTATCTTTAATTTTTTGTTGAATGTTTAAATGCAAAGTTCTTACAATAAGATTTATCTCACTGTAATTGCTTATAAATCATAAGATCACTGCGACTATTTGTATTATACGTTTTGTTATTGAAACTCAGTTTCCAACATATTGTTTCACATTTATTCGGAATAATCTTAAGGTTCGTTGCAGGTTTACCTCTCGGACATGGTGGATGGATATTCTATATTATACAGACATTGGATGCATTAATAGGTTAGTTCTTTTCTTTTTTGTCATTTGTTTGTCTTCGAAAATCTAATATATGGTCTGGCTTTGACCGTCCGCATACTCCTGTTTCATAGCATATTTTTCTATTTAATATTAGATTAATAAAGAAAAAACAAAAAATAGCTTATGTGCTTTCTTTATCTTCTTTCGTTAAAGAAACCATCTTTACATAGATTTTCGTGAGTTTAGATTAAAACTCGCCACTTGTATATCATGCACATAAACAAGATAGACAAACCTATCATGTAAATATTATCTATATATATATATATATTGAGTGGTTATTTAATAGTTAGCTCTTTTGTTTCTTTTATTTGTTTCTTCTAGGAGTTTTAGATTGGCTAATGGAGCCATTAAACCTGCTGGAATGAGTTATACCAAACGACTTGGGTTATTTAGACAACCCCAAACCAGACTCGCTCTTCCAATTGATGGACGATCATTTTCACCCATCAATAAATGGCGTTATAAGGAGGGCTTGAACACGATTGATGGCACATGGAGGTCGCAAGACTCCTCCCCCACACACCCGCTCCCCTATAGTAACAAGAATTCATTTTGATGACAACGTTACTTCTCAAACAACAACCACTTCAAATGAAAATCCACAGATTACCATTGAGCCAGTAAAACCAAACCCTCCAGGGTCTGACGTACAAGAAATTGTTCATCAATCACTTCTAAGGACACACGGTACTTTGGCCCGTATCAGACAACCAAGTCGACCACTGAATCAACCGCTAGATTTCTCTGATATCAGAGAGAAACTCAAAGGCACTGGTCTTCTCCTAAATCCTATGGATCCAGATCACATCCCCACTCCCGCAGCCGGAGGATCTGGTATCCCAACTTCACCACCACCTTAATCTCCTTCCTCTTTGGGAGAAGAGTCATCAGATGAAGGGAGTTCTTCATCTTAGCCTTCGACACCACCCACGCCCATGGAAAATCCAAACAATCATGCCAGACCTTGGCTCGATCAAGATGTTGTGGCCATACCTAGGCCCCAACATCCTTTGCCTCAAAATCCAGAGAAATGGCTCCCTAAATTCAATCCAGATTCTAAGCAAATCGCCGAAGATCACATAAAAAAATTCATTCTAGCCATTAGACTCTGAAGTGTAGAACACAAATATGTAGTATGTAGACTTTTTCCATACACATTTGAAGGCAATGCCTCTACGTGGTATTTTTCCCAACAACCCCACACCATTGTATCTTGGGATAGATTCGAATCTTGTTTCCTTGAGAAATTCGAAGACGACAAATCTCCCGAAGTCTTAGTCATGGAACTCTTCAGTTTAAAGATGAACCCCAAGGAAAAAATAAAAGAATTTAATAAAAGGTTTCTAACATTAAATAATCAAATCCCCATTGATTCAATGCCTGCTGAAAATATTATCATTGCATACTACACCAAAGCCCTACACCAGAACATAGCAATCTGGGTAAAAAGGTCTAAGAAGGCAACATTATTGGAAGCCTTTGAGGAGGCCAGAAAAATTGAGAAAAATATTCTAAGCCTAAATGATAATATTAGTAATGAGGCAGAGATTACCCCATATTCCAAGAAGAAAATAGAAATTCTTCCTAGACCTCTCCAAACCAAAACTCAATCTGAGAGTTTAGATCTAGAAATTTTACAAAAGGTCGTTAAAAAATTGTCAAATCAAGTCGTAGATTTAAGGAGATCGGCTGAAGAAGCTTCTTCAAGCAAAGGGTCTTACAAACCCCCTTTTAGAAAACCTTTTCCCACAAACCAACCCAACTTAAATTCTAAAGGCCTTAATTTAGAAAGCCTACAATATGCAATACATACAATCCTTGAAGCTCATGATAACTTAGTTCTCCCTGAGATTTCTGAAGATGTAGTTGAACAAGAAATAGTGGAAGAAGACGAATCCTCTCCTAACATCTTCGAGCATTTTTCGGATAGTATCTTTCAAGCCAATTTTGAAACGGTTCATCCTTACAATACCAGAAACAAAACACAAAAAAAATCGTCTTCTGAAATTGGAACTAATGCGCCTCAAAAATAGTTTAAGCAGAATGAAACTAAACAGAATTCAACAACCCCAAGTTTAGAATACGATCTGATTGAAGACCTTAAGAAACTTAGAGCTAATATTTTTGTTTATGAATTGTTGAAATTTCCTTTTCTTCTGTAAAAGATGCTTTAGAAAATTGCATAAAACAAAAAAAACATCAATCTGAACAACAACAAATTTGTAGAAAACAACCCTAAAACACCTCAAAAGGTCCCTATTAAAACAACACTAGAACCCTTGGATAAAAGAGACCTTGTTGTAAAAAGTGTAACAAATGTAGATAAAATAATTCTAGGGACCGTGACTAAAAACTAGTAAAGTTCTGTTGTTAACATTCGTAGAAATGTCCGACCTTTTTTGTTGACCTTCGAAATTTTCAATAGGAATGTGCATAATTGTATGGTAGATTCTGGTGCATCATCAAATGTAATGCCTTGGTCTATTTGCCAAAAAATCAATGCTGAAGTCCAATCTTCAAGTCTGAAAATTATTCAGCTTGATTAGACTAGTGTTAAGGTGATAGGTGAATTAAAAAATGTCCTTATTAGATTATCCTCTAATCCTAAAGTTCACCAGATTATTGATATTATTGTCGTGGACATCCCTGAAGTATATGGCCTATTTTTAAGTAGGGATTGGTCCGAACAACTGCATGGTTACTTTGTGACAGACTGGTCTCATTTGTGGCTGCCATAGAATGGAAAGCCTAACAGAATCAAGATCAATCATGAGTGTTACCTCAAGATTACTGTGACTGATTTAAATGATGCCAATGAACCATTTACTGCTTTTGCTAATTCACCCGAAATGCAGGGAATGAACACCTTTTTCGGTAACTTCATTGCATAAACCTCTACCATTACTAACCCGGAACAACAGTTGGAACTCGTGACATGCACACAGTCGGTAGTTCTCCCTAATATGTCACATACGGTTGATGAGACTCACATATGGTCTCTCTACTTTGATGGATCCAAATATAAAGAAGGAGTTGGTGCAGGATGTGTGCTCATTGACCCAGGAGGTATCAAAAATTTGATCACTTGTCGATTAGAATTTGAATGCACAAACAACACGGATGAATATGAGGCACTTCTGCAAGGACTCAAAAAGGCATTAGATTTGAAAATACAAAATTTAATGGTATTCGACGATTCAGAAATTGTGGTCAGGTAGATAAGGAATTCCATTCATTGCCTATCTCCACACTTGAAAAGTTATCAAGCTAAGGTATGGAATCTAATGCACAAATTCTTTGCATTTAACATTAATTCCATTCCAAGATTAAATAATTCTGAAGTTGACTTGTTGGCTAATGTTGCTTCCAAACTTTTTCCCACAGAAGGCCTTTCTCTGAACGCGTTTTCCATTGAGTTGTTGTTCAGACCATCAGTCCCGGACAACATCACTAATTGGAGAGTGTTCGATGATGATCAATAGATCATCAGTTCCCTGCACATGGAAGACACTTTCCAAGGTGCAGTTATTGATGAAGGCACCCATGATGAAGACCTTCAAAATTTTACGGTAATATTAGACCCAAGGTCTCAGGAAACAACATCAGATCTCGTAAATTCTATCCCAAAATCTGTGGTAAGATTAGAAAAGTTTTATGATTTGCATGATAAATTCAGAAAATCGGTAAATTGTAAAACCAATAGTTCTTCCCTAACCTATGAAAAAGAAAATCTAGGAAGTAAAGATAATCCACAATGCATAAATTTGGGAACAAGATGTTCCGAGAAAGAGAAATCAACATTTATTAAATTGTTTAAAGGATTTAAGGATGTCTTTGCTTGGACATATGATGATCTAAAAGAATTTGATCATAACATTATACAACACATCATCCCCATGAAACCCTTGACTCAACATTTTCAACAGAAGTTAAGAAAGATGCACCCAAAACTAGAACCAATAGTCAAGAAGGAACTAAACAAACTATTGAATGCAAATATAATCTTCCTGGTAAGGCATACACAATGGGTTTCTAACCTTGTCCCTGTGAGGAAGAAAAGTGGCAAAATCTGACTATGTGTCGATTTCCGAAACTTAAACCGAGCATCTGACAAAGACAACTACCCCGTTCCTCCGATAGAACAAATTCTCCAGCAGGTATCCGGTTCTGAAAGATTGTCGCTACTAGACAGTTTTTCAGGGTACATCCAAGTCCTCATGTCTCCTCCAGACCAGCTGAAAACCACTTTTTGCACTCCATGGGGAACCTATGCTTATAGAAAGATGCCCTTTGGGCTTATAAATGTCGGTGCCACTTTATAGAGAGCGATGGATATCACTTTTTGCGGTCTAATCAATCAATCTGTAGTGGTCTATCTCGATGATGTCACGATTTTCTCCAAGAATAAGGGGGATCACTTAGCTCATCTGAGATCTGTTTTACAATGATGTCGTAAGTACGACATATCTCTGAATCCTAAAAAATCTGTCTTTGCAATGGAACAAGGCATGCTTCTTAGATTCATAGTATCCAATGAAGGGATGATCATTGACCCCGAGAGGACTCAAATCATTTCAAAACTCCCTCCCCCCCTTTTCCAAAAAATCTATGCAATCCTTTCTAGGTTAGATAAATTTTGTCAGAAGGTTCGTTCTGAGTTTTTCAGAAATGGTGAGGGAATTACAAAACTTAATAAAAAAGGACGTGCAATACCATTAGGGACTTCAAGAAAGTCACGCTTTTGACTCAATAAAAAAATCCATAGTGGAGGCTCCATCCTTAATGAGCCCTAACTTTTCACGAGACTTCACTCTTTACACGTTTTCCTCCGATCGATATTATGCCGCTGTGCTAACCCAAAAGAATGCTGAAAACAATGAAGTTCCCATTGCCTTTATGAGCTCAGCCTTTAAGGGAGTAGAGCTTAATTATCCAACTGTAGATCAACAGGCTTACGCTGTTTTTAAAGCAATAAAACATTTTCGATCGTATCTACTAAAATCTAGAACTAAAGTCATTGTTCCTTAACCTGCTGTCAGAAATTTGTTAGTACAGAAAGAACTGGGTGAAAAATGGGCAAACTGGGTCACATCCTTACAAGATTATGATCTCGAGATCACCCCAGCACAAATTTTTAGAGGCCAAGGTCTAGTTAAATTGGTCATTGATTCAGTTGAAGAACAACAAAGTCAAACTGATATGTTAATTGAAGATCAACATAATCAAAGTCAAATTTGTTGTGTACAAAATTCTATAAATATTTGGTATGATGACATTAAGTTTTATCTAACACATGGTTCAGCTCCTCGTCACCTTGATCCAAAAAAGAGGAGAGCATTGAGATTAAAGTCCGCACCTTTCCATCTTGTGAATGGTATATTATTTCACAAAAAATTCGATGGAATCCTTATGCATTGTCTAGCAAGAGATGAAGAAGATAAAGTCTTATCAGAATTGCATGCAAGGGAAGCTGGTGGGTATTTCGGTGGAGACACTACTGCCCACAAAGTATTAATGGCAGGGTATTATTGGCCCATGCTTTTCAAAGATGCCCATACATTATGCCGCAAATGCGTAATCTATCAAAAGGCTTCTGGACGAGTACATAAGGCAACATTCTCACTACAACCTGTCTCAGTGGATTTCCCTTTTCAGCAATGGGGTCTCGACATCATTGGCCCAATAAACCCCATGTCCTTGCAACAACATAAATACATCATTACAACGATAAACTATTTCACCAGATGGTCCGAGGCTGTGCCATTAAAAGTGGTAAACACTAGTCAAGTAATATTTTTCCTTAATTCAAACATCATCACTCGATTCAGTATTCCTGGATGTCTAGTGTTCTATAATGCTTCCTATTTTTCATCCATAGATATGAGTGCCTTTGCTTTAGAAAAAGGGATAAAGATAAAATATTCTGCCAGCTATTACCCCTAAGGAAATGGTTTGGCAGAATCAACAAACAAGAACCTGATCAAGATCATCAAGAGGACAGTTTCCGAAAACCACAAAAACTGGCATAATGCACTATTCAATGCAATCTCGGCTGATAGGGTAACTCCGAAAAATGTTGTTGGTAATTCCCCATTTTTCCTTGTTTATGGAAGGGAAGCAATTCTTCCTCCGCATTTTCTTCTTCCCTCTCTGCAACTATTGCAGAAGGTTCAGGAAGAGGATTGTCCTCCCTTGGAAAGTCGAATTAATGCTTTGTTGAAGTTAGAAGAGGTAAGGACTCAAGCAAAACAAAAACTGGATCAGCATCAACATATTGTCAAAAGCTGGTTTGATTCGAGTTCTACCTCGAACAAGAATTTTGAGGTAGGTGATCTTGTCCTCAAATGGGATAAACCTCATGAGGGGAAAGGGGAACATACTAAGTTCCAAAAAATGTGGTTGGGACCATTCTTAATCGTCAAAAAACTAGGTCCCAGCTCATTCCGCTTGCAAAATTTAGAGGGACAACCAAACACCTTTCCAGTGAATGGCCAAGCTCTCAAGAGGTATTTCGCCTGATAAATCCTAGATACACCTTTTGTACATAACCATTTCTGTTTTGGTTTGTTTTGGTTTTCTTTTTCATTTTGGTTTCTTCTTTCATTAATTTTTGTTTTGGTTTTTTGAGTTAAACATGCCTGTATTACAGTCTAGTTCAAAAGGAAGAACATAATGCTTCATCTTTAAACAACTATCAAGGACTTTCAGAGCATCAATTGCTGTATTTTCTTAAGAAAAGCGTAGACTAGTTAAAGGTGGTTTTTGTTGAGAATTGATTTTTGGTTTCAATTTGCATTTGAGAGCAAAGACGACTATCATTAAAAGATCTTTATGATGTCCCTACTTTTAAGAAAGAAACTCAATGATGCCTTCCTGTCCTCGAAAAATTATTGTCATCAGTGAACTATTTTCAGATCATGATGAAGGTTAGCAAGCAAAAATTAAAGCAAATGGAAAATAACAAAATGTGCCAATGAAATTTTCAGCATCACCTCGCTCTTCTGGATATCTATAAATTATATCAATCATTTTTCTGAGAGTTGTGGGAAGTGTTTGCAAACCCACCGGGATACTGAATAGGTCTGCTAGCAGTGGGTAAATGCATGCATGGTGCCAATACAACTTCACTGAGGTACTGAACATGCCCATTGGTAGTGAATCGATGTCAGGTTAGAGAAAATTCTCAGGTAAAAATAAAATATTTTTTGATCATAAGCATCCTTCATTCTGATTTGAATTTTCTTGGACAGGATAGAGGCGTCAGAGTGGGTTAATTAACATCCCTACCGAGGCTATGGATTCCTGCTAGCAGTAGTGGCCCTATCAACAACATTGGAGCCAATAACTTAAACATTGTGGCTTTCATTTGTTAAGTCTCTCAACGGATTTCCTTTTTTAACAAAAGATATCTTAAGATGGACCACGTAATGATTTTCAAAGATGCTCAAATGTCTTTCAGTTGTTCTTTTATTTGAAATCATTCAAATATTTCTAACTTGAACTCATCAGTGATACAAAGATAACTGCTTCTCCCAGTGAGTCGCCATTGTTGGCAGCCCTACATACTTTCAAATTTTTAAAGCATCAAATAATAATTTATGTAGTTGCCTACCTAGGGTCATACGATTATTGTTCTTCATAAGCAATTTTTGAAACTACGATTGTGATCTTTCAGTTGTTCCTAGTGTTTTCGTTTTCATGCTTTGTTCATGACTGAAAGCATAAAAATGAAGCATCAAAACTTATGATTAGATTACCGCTTTATTTAAAGTTTATGAAAGGTAGATGGCTCCACAGTTTTTGTTAATAAAGATTTTGTTTCCTGCTATCAAGCTCATCTTCTTTATTGACTCCTCAAATGTGAAGTATGCTTATGGATTGTTATGTGATTCACCAAGGATCCATTTAATTTAAACTTTGATATTTTTTTTGGCTTTTGGTCATGCGTATCCTTGTCACTACATTTTGGTTTATAAATGTTTCCTCTCCAAAACTTTACAAACCAAACCCACCTGGTTGCGCAATCATAAAAATTAATGAACTTGGTCGTGGCCTGTACCATATGGGAGGTGGCAGTCCGACAACGATGAGCCCATCACCTCGAACTAAATCTTGGTTTTCGCATGTACTCTTGGAATTCATTTCACATAACACCTTTCATTTGGTATTGAGGAACCTCTGTTCATACGCGCTAGGGTATTGTTGAGTTTTGGTTTTGAAATGTCGTTCTGGTCTTCTCCTAGAAACCCTCCCTACTCACTGTGTTTTATTGTCTGGATGTTGTATCCCAATGGACCCGGTCATCAGGATTGAACCCAATGGCCCTTAGACCCTACTCCTGTGTGATGATGTAAGGGATGATCTCGAGGGTCAAGGCTAGCTTGTTTTTCTTGAGAAATTCCATGGATTCAACTTGCAAACCACTTAGGAATTTTCCCTTTATTTTGATGGATTCCGAGACAAGGTAGGAGACATTCAGGTTGAGGTTACAAAGGAGTTTTTAGGTCAAGCAACATGTCTTCCTTTGACCGGGAAGAAGTGGTTAAAAAATGCCAAGGTCGAGGAGGTTCCATGGAGCCTTTTCTTCACGTCTCGAAAAATCAATTGTTGTGACAAAGGTATGCCCGTGTCCCTGTTGAAAACCCAGTGCCATGGTTTTCCATGAGTCTTGAAACAATTTGTGACGTGCGAAGGCCATTTTGGTTTTGTTTTTCTATATCATATACGTTTTCTTATGAATTTCATTGGGTTTCAATTAAATATTCCCTATTACCTGTGGACAAGCTTGTATAAAATGGAAAAGAGGTATAAGAGACAAAAATTGGATTTGAGCTTGTTTCACCACGTCTTAATAAAGATACTGTTGGTACATCAATAAAAAGATGACTCGAATGTTTTCCTGACCCGAAACAGTTTCATTGACTCCAATACTGTAGAGGTTGACAAACCTATGATAGAGGAAACCATAGTTCCTACTAGAGCGGTCTCTTCACCTACACAGGCCTATGTTACGTCCACCCTCAGTAATCCTATACTCGACCCACAAGTTGTTGAGCAGAGCCATGAACAACACATACGTCCTAACGCCTCTGCTAAGAATACAAACAAACCTGTGGGAAAGCCATCTAAAGGTGATATCGATTTAGGTTTTAAAAAGAAAAGGGCAGGTAGGTTGATCTCAAGGAAACTACAAAATAAATCAAACCCTCATGTGAGCTCTATCAAAACGATCAAGATCCATGAGAGATCACACTTGGAGATCAACAAATTCTTAGCCGAAGAAGACCCTCCTTCCCTCCAAGAAGATCCCGACCAAGCTTACAATTTCATGGATAATTTGCCACCTTTATTGAAGCACAGTCAAGGATTTCCAGGTATCAAGTTTGATAACAAAAATAAAGGCAACAGTGCACACAGTCTGGTGCTCAACTGTGGGTATTCTCAAATGGCCGTCACAGATTCATAATGTGAAACTTGTTTGTTCTATATTGACAAGTATTACACATACATACCCATTTTACAATCACATGTCAAAACCCTGACCGATCTGGTCGACCCCCTAATAGATAAAAATCGTAGGCTCAAGTACATTATTCATAGATAAGGAAAACGTCTGAAAATAACAAGGAACATCATAGTAAAAAACGTCGAAAGTGTCACAACAATGATCAATTATGAGATCATGTGAATTGATTTGATTTTCCAGTTAAAGGTAAAGATTTGTTTTTGTCTTAAAATAGTGTTACATTCTTGTTCATAGAATAAATTAGATTTTGTTGCTAAAATAAGACGAGCTACAGAATCAACAAATTCTATAGCCAGTCTATTCTTATTCGAAATTTGGAAAATATTGGTTAAATGTATATCTAAATTTATTTATTTCATCTTTTTCTTTCAGGATATTTGGGTGTTTATCGTGACTAAATGATCTGGAGCATTTTTGGGCTTATTAGCCATATCCATGGCTCATTTTTGTGTAAACAAGAACAAACTCTTTTTAGTTTTTAGAGATTTAGTGTGATCTAGGGTGGTTTATTTAGTCTCAATGTTCTCAACCACTAGTAGCATAAGGATTCTGAAGAAATTTTGGTTGTAGGGTTAGTGATATGCATTTATTCCCTACCACTACTCAACCTTTATTCCTTGTTATTTATCAAATTTTATTCCCTAGTACTACTTAATAATCATTACCAGCTCTACTACAACATTGCAAGATGTATGACAAACCTATACCAACAGTAGCAAGTAGGTGGAAATTGCAATTGATCCCAACACGTAATTAACTAATAAAAATACACCACCAAAACACAAAGTTGTTGCTGCAAAGATCAACAGGTCTTTTGAATTATGTAGGAGTTTTCTATAAAGTTGCATCATCCTGTTTGTAGATGTCGGATAGAAATTTTCGATCCAAAGAAAAACAGAGAAAGCATGTGCTGTGAACAATCCTCCTTCATCCCCAATTCGTCTCATAGTCAGAGAGAATGTGTTGTGAACAATCCCCCTTTATCCCCAATTCGCTTCATAGTTAGAGGTGCCATTGTCTATGGAGACTCCTCTATTGTCTACAATACTAGTCATCTACAATACTAGTTATTTCAGATGGTGTCATGCTAACCAATGTTGTCATAGGCTCACCTCTTCTCTATCTGCTTGGAGTATCTCACCTTGGGATGTTGTAAATATAGAAATCGTTCATAAGGTTTGATCATTTTCTTGGGAATTTTATTTATTTACTTAAAAGAGGAAAACCAGTAGAGAAGAATAGTATAAAATCTTGATCTTACTTTCAAATTTTATTATTCTTTAATTAAAAGAGGAAACCCAGGAGAGAAGAATAGTATAAAATCTTTAACCTACGGTTACATGTAGGGTTCTATGGTGGCTCTGGGATCTGTGTAGAGAGAAATGAACCCTATAATGTCAAAATATTCTTCGTGGGAGATATGGATGAAGTATATTTATTAATTCACGTAATTGAGATCATCCGGAGGATATGAATAACAGTTTTCTGTCGCGATTGTTAAATATATTGTACCCTCAACAGTATGACCGTACACTGCCAGCTGTACTGGACAGCTGTACTTTCTATTTTTGTCTTTCTTGAGCATATATAGCTCAACCATATTACATTGTAATCATCTCTTCAGTTCTGTTCTGTATTTTCTTCATACATTTGAATATACTATTCTTTTCTCTCTGCATTTCTCTGTCCTTCACAATTTATCATGGTATCAGAGATACATCAGTAAGCCTCTTCACACAGTCGGGAGAGCAACTCGATCCTCTCAGCGTAGAGCCTCACAGATCTTGAGAGCATGCGTCACAGAATTTTCACAAGGTTTGGAAAGTTGTCTGCAATACTCTTTAAAGATTGTCGTGAGAAGCTAGCGGAGGAAGCAGAGATCGCAGAAGAAGAAACCTGCACAATTTTCTCAAAGAACCGTCAAAGATTGACGTAGAACAGCTGCAGAACGAAAGAAGTTTAAAGAACTTGAAGATTTCGCTTCAATTCATTA
>ML783231.1:181813-192237 GCA_009831015.1 Picea engelmannii | reverse complement strand
GAGTCTAAGAGGGAGTGTTAAATATATTGTACCCTCAACAGTATGACCGTACACTGCCAGCTGTACTGGACAACTGTACTTTCTATTTTTGTCTTGCTTGAGCATATATAGCTCAACCATCTTACATTGTAATCATCTCTTCAGTTCTGTTCTGTATTTTCTTCATACATTTGAATATACTATTCTTTTCTCTCTGCATTTCTCTGTCCTTCACAATTTATCAGTGATGGTCTAATTTAAATGATCCGACTAAAATTTTCCACTCTGAATGGTCGTTGCGATAATTGACTGATATATGTGCGCACTCTGCTCACTATACTCGTTGCGTTACTCTCATACATCAAAATGGCATAGGAACACATAGTGCATGTTGGTGGGGTTGATGACCACACATCAATAACTTGTAAAAATATGAACCCAAAACACAAGGTCATTGCTGCCAAGGTTCAAAATAAAAAATAACTGGTCTTCCCAATTATGTGGGAAGTTCGTATAAAATTACACCATCTGTTTTGTAGATGCCAGATTGAAATTTTTGAGCCAAAAAAAGACAAGAGAGAAAGGAGGAATCGAAGCCATGTGCTTTGAACAATCCTGCATTATCCCCAATTCACTTCATGGAGAGAGCATCCATTTTCTATGTAGACTCTACCTCTCTGGCCTACAATACCAATTATTTCACGTGTTATCACACCAACGAACGCTATCACAGGCTTGCCTCTGTTCTATCTATTCGCAACATCTCACCAGGGGATGTTGTAAGTTTTGGAATCTTTCATATCCAAATTTGATCATTTTCATTGGAATTTTATTATTAAGAGGAAACCTAATAGAGGAGAATAACATGGAATCATGATCTTATTAGCATCAGGATACATGCGGGGCTCTGTAGTGGCCCTGAATGATCTGTGCAGAAAGATATGAGCTGTGACTCTTCCTCGTCTTTCAAACTTTCTAAATCCTTCTCAACTCTTCCTCCTTTTTCAAACTTTCTAAACCCTCCTCATCAAATCCATCATGAACACTGTTCATTTTTTGGTTCAACTTTACAGTTTTGGTTGGTAGTTGAACCACTAACTTCTTCTAATCCACTTTTGGCTACACCATTATAGGAGAAGGATTAAATTCTTTGAAAATGACAATCCTCCTATACAAAATTTATGTATCCACATGATCCTCAAACTTTGTACTCTTTCACGCCAATGCAATAGCCAATGAAGATAATTTTCATAGCCTTTCTATCCAACTTCTATAGCTTCTTCTTAGGCACGTGAGAGTATCCATCACAACCAATAAGAAAGATGCTAAAGTGAGGGATTCTTGCGATTAGACATCTATAGGGGTCTTAGACACAAGAGTTGATGTGAGAGATCTATTAATCAAGTAACATGTAGTAGCTACCATTATAGAACAACTTTTTCTTTAAGCAAACTCCACTAAGCATATTCCTAGCTCTCCCATCAACATTTTGTTTATCCATTCCACAAGTACATTCTATAAAGGGGGTATGGGCTTGTCTTATGTCTTTCAATTCCATTGTCCTTGCAAAACTTATCAAAATATGTAGAACATAAGTTGTCTCTATTATTAGTCCTGAACACCTTAATTTTCCTATGATCTGTAAACTATAACGTGGATATTTTGGAAAAAAGACCTAAAATCAAAATCTGCCTATGAAGTTTAAATTCCTTTAGATTTCTAGAATATTTAGTTATTGATTTTCTGCTTATGCATGAAATAGATAAAATTAAGGAAATAGATAAAATACAACCACATGCCATCTACATAATGACACCGATTTGCAATGGGAAATCCTTACCAGAGAAAACACAACTAGAAGGTGAGGCTAAATTATGCAAGTACAAAGAAAGAGACACTCTCTATGGATTTTTCTTTGACAGTGGCATGTGTGGATGCTACATAATATATCCTCGTCTGTTATGCTCATAGAATACCACTCTCTCATGTTTTTCTTAACTATGGAACAATATACAATGAAAAATAATCAAACCCCTTCTCCTCCTAGTGGCCCGATATTTAACATAGCCTCATAGCCATTTAAGAGTAGGTTTGAATTTCTCAACCCTTAATTGTGATAGTGTTTTGGAACTTCTATAATATTTTTAAAATTACGTACGTGGCTTGCCCCATATGCGTGAGTAACGGGGCTAATCTGGCATCCTCTTGTACCATGGTGGTCAACACCAAAGGTCAACTTGTGGGAGGCATAACTTTTGCATACAAACTTCAATTGAAGAACAATTTGCACCATTGGAAAGGTATGAGAGTCTAGCCTTAAGGGGGTAGAAACAATTTTCGAGCACCATAAACTCAAAGAACATTGTTTAATGCCTCAAAATGGCTAACCCCAATTTTCCAAACTTGCAGTGCCACTAAAATGGCATTGTAAGATAATTCCTTCAATTTTTTCCACTCTGAAAGGATCAATATCTCCACCATCCTTTGATAATTTTTTTATATTGATCATTATAATCATTTTTTCCCTTCTTATTATCCTTTTTCTCTTCCTTGTAGTCTCCTCTAAAATTCCTAGAACACTTATGTCACCCATCCTATTTGAATTTTCTCTTTCCTCTCGTCTTTTCTTTCTCATTGGTGCACTTAGAATATTTCTACACACCTCCTATAAATCTAATGTCATTACATTGATTTCAATGCCAATACTAGGTTATCTCATGAATCCGAAAAAGAACACATACGGGTCATACACAGATCCTCATCATCCATGTTCACTCCAATTGACATCAAGTGGGTCATGATAACTTATTAAATGAAATATAGTTCTCAGATACAAAATCACCATTTTATTAAATGCATTCAAGTGCTAGATTACACAGCCCCCATCACCCATTTTCAAGGCTAACGATTTTTCCATAAACAAACTTTTTAAACCTAGGATTTGGCTTGGTACAAATCCCTTAAATTATTCGAGAGATTTACTTTAGTTTTTTTCTTTAAAGTGTTGAAGAATACTAAATAAGAAAAACAAAATGTGATAAAGCTTGTTTCCTTTTTTTCCAACACCACCTAGTCTTTATCTTTCATACTAAGTGCCTGCAACTCATAGATCTAGATCTATAGGGAATATCCTCTATATTGAGAATTTAGGTCTCTAACTTAAAGCCATTAAACTTATCCATTTCTAATATAGACATGATCCACATTTAACTGCAACACACTCAAACCCGATCATAAAACCTTGACCCTAACACCTTGGAATTAGGTGATCCTTGTGTGATAATAAATGAAAGGAAGCAAAGGTGTGAAATATGCTTCCTACACTAACCAATGAGAGAATAATGTGTAGAAAAATTTAAAGGAATACTTGCATATGGTAAGAATAAAACAATTGAAATAAATATCAATCCATTACACAACTATTTCATGTGAAAAAACCTTATATTCTAAATCACATTCAAGGTATTATTCAACAACTAAATAGTTACAATACATTACAATATCTCCATGTTCTCAACTAGATTGTTCAGTGGTATCATAAGGATTCCAAATAAAATTTGGTGGCAGGATTAGTGATATGCATTTATTCCCTACCACTACTCTCTTGGATCTAGTGTGCAGCGGTAAAAACTTGGATTCGCAACACACAATGAAACTGTGCGCAGTGCAGTGACAAAATACTGCGTGCCACAAGCTTCTCCACTGAACTCTTGGGTCTTGTCGCGTGGTTCAAAAAATACATGAAATGTTGTGCGTTGTAATATAAAATGATTTCAAGAACAATTTATAAATTTGGAATAAAAAAATGCTATGCTTAGCATATAAACTCAAAAATACGCATGAAAGTTGACAACACACAATATTTGATATTAATGATCTTCGGCGCAGTGCACATGATTTCATAATACAATACTAAGATGAGCTTCGGCTCCAATGACTTCTTCTGTTGATTTTATGGAAACACAACTTGTGCTCAGAATTCTTTAACTCCTTAGTCGATGCTTCTCTCGATTGTTCTCTCTACCTCTCTGCTTCTTCTTTGCACATCAACTCTGATCCACTCTGCATCCTCCTGACTAACTAAAGAATCTGACTTATATGGAGTCCAACTGAGACTTCCTACAGAATCTAAGACATACTCAACATTAAATACTACCATTAATTTGATTGACTCTTCAACTACTTGCCGAATGAATTTGAGTAAATGTGTGATTTGCACTTATAGACTGTCAAATCAATGGAGACATAAAGATCTCACCAAATTTTAATTACTATTTCCAACATACTCAACCTTTATTCATCGCTATTTCCCAATGTTTATTCCCTAGTACCACTCAATAATAATTACCAAATCTACTCTCGAGATTGACCACGATGGTTGATGGTGCGCACAGTCTACTCTGCGCAATGTAGTTTCAAATACTGCGCACCAAACAGGCTACACGATAGAGTTCTCAAGCTTACTGCGCAGTACACAGACTACTCAGTTTGTTGCGCACTGTGAATACACACACTTAATGAAATGATTTATGAATGTGGAATAACACAGTGATATGATTAGAACATAAACTCAGAAATAATACAAAAAATTGTCAATACACAAATGCTTGATATTAATGAACTTTGATGTTGTACACAAATAAAAAATACAATGATATAGATGAACTTCGTCTGCAATGACTTCTTCTATCAACTCTTTAGCTGTTGATGTTTCTCTACACCTCTCTACTTCTTCTCTACGCATAAATTGGTTCTCTTCATCATCATCTACTTAACTAAGGGACTCAGACTTATATATACACAGGCTAGACTTCCTACAGAAGCTAAGACAAACTCAACAATAAATACTGTCATTAATTCGACTAACTCTTCAACCACTTAAATCAACTCGAGAATATAGAGATCGGCTCCATTTATAGCTTCCTACTTTCTGATTGACATTTGAGTAAATGTGTGACTTTGCACTTACAGTATATCATGATCTCTGACTGACATTTCGACTGATTAACAAACTACTGACCAAATGACTGACAGACAAATTGATGGATATGTAAAGATCTCACTAACTTGTAATTACAATTTCCAACACTCCCCCTTAATTATAAGTAGGTGGGATTACAAAAGAAAATTACATAAAAATTTTGAGTTTTCATTTTACTGTCACTCATCTGTGATTGTGCAGACTCCCAGACTACTGTGCAAATGTTGAAATCCATCTATTTCTAAAGAATTTGTAAAAATGACTACAATTTGTTCTTCTGACGTGCAAATTTCTAAACATATCTCTTTATTATTCACCAATTCTCTCATGAAATGATACCTTGTATCAATGTGCTTGGTTTTCTTGTGAAACACATGATTCTTTGATAACATGATGGATGAATTTTTGTCACATAATACTTCTTTTGGTTCGTGTTGTTCCTACAACAAATCTTTTAATATCCTTCTCATCCATACTGCTTGACAAGTTGCGCTTGTAGCTGTGACTTACTCTGCTTCTATTGAAGAAAGTTTCACTATGGGCTGCTTCCTTGATGCCCATGATATCATACCTATTCCAAAATGAAATGTTTACCCTGAGGTGATTTTTCTGTCATCTATGCTTCCTCCAGAATAACTGTCAGTGTATCCAGTGAGTCTGAAATCTTCTGAAGTGGATTACTTAATGCCAAAATCTTTTGTTCCATTCACATATCTTAGGATTCTCTTTCTTGCCTTCCAATGTGATTCTTTTGGAGTTTCCATGAACCTTTAAATTAGGCTCACTCCATACATAATGTGAGGTCTTTTCATTGTTAGATACATAAGACTGCCTACCATTCTTTTAAACAATGTGGGATCCACCTTGGACCCTTTATCTTCCTTTATTTGGTTACAATCCTGTTATGAAAGGTGTTGGTGCTGCTTTTGAATTCACTATATTGAATCTTTTCAATATTTCATGCGCATACTTGGACTGTGAGATAACTATACCAGTTTTGGACTGGTGCACTTCTATTCCTAGAAAATATCTCATAAGCCCCAAATCAGTCATTTCAAATTCATCCTTCATGACTATCTTGAGTTCTTCTATGCCAAAATCACATGTAAATATTAAATCATCCACATATAAACAAACAATTGACACATTACCTTGCTGATTTGATTTGATGTATATTGTTGGCTCATTTTCACTTCTCTGGTATCCATTTTTTGTGAGATAGAAATCTATGTGACTGTAGCAAGCTCTCAGAGCTTGTTTTACACCATACAATGATTTCTTCAATCTATACACCTTGTCTTCTTGTCCTGGAACCTCATAACCTTGTGGTTGTTCCACATATACTTCTTCTTCTAAGTTTTCATTCAAGAATGATGACTTTACATCCATTTAATAAACTCACCATTTGTACTACGAGACAATAACTAACATGGTTCTAATTGTGTCCATGCGTTCCACTGGTGCAAATGTTTCATTGTAATCAATTTGAGGTTGTTGTGTAAAGCCTCTTGCAAGTAACCTTTCCTTATACTTCTATACATTTCCTTCTGCATCTTGCTTGGTTTTATAAATCCACTTGACACTTATAACATCCTTGTCTTTAGGTACATCAACCAAATTCCATGTTTGATTTTTCTCTATGGATCTCATTTCTTCATCCATGGAGTCTACCCATACATCCTCTTTGACAAATTCTTCAAAGGTTAATGGATCATCTATTTGTGAAAATAGAGAAAAAATTGAAAATGAATTTGCTATGTCTTCATTACAGATGTCACACAGACCTCTTGTCTTTGTTGGTAACAGACTTGCTAAAGTTGGATCTGTTGGACACATCGACTACACTTAGAGGGGGTGGCGAACAGTCTAGGGCTCCTTTTCCCAAAACTCCTTAGTTAACAATCACCATTAACTCATTACTCATTGTTGTAATTTATAACCAGTTAAATTTCAACACATATCAACAACATATCTCAACAATATATCATCAACAATTCATCACCACAAGGAACACAAAGAACATAAGATGTATGTACAATTTTCTTTTTATTATGGACTACAATCCTTGGGGTTTTTAACAACAACTGAATAGAGTTCAAATCTACAAGATAACCAGCTATATAATTCAAGACTCATCTTACACCCTTAGCACCAACTGAGATGAGGCAACAATCCTCAATAGATATAAATCTGTACCATAAACAAGTGCATCAACCATGCACCAACCTGTGCCAAACAACTTGTAATCAACCTGTAACATAAATAAGTGCATCCAACCATGTACCAAGTATATACCAATCATGTGTCAACTACTCATCAACAATGACTCATCAATATGTACCAACATCATCAACTATACACCTCATGTATGTGCCAACTCATCAACTGCTTGTCTCAATCATGACTAGTTTTGGATTAGTCAACTACCCTAACTTGAAATAATCATAAATTTGTACCTGTAATGAATAAAGATCTGAAACTGATATACAATGTTCTTCAGTGTGTTTAATGAAATTCATCTAGGTTTCACTACTTGTAACCTCTCAGAAAATGAGTTATAGCAAAAATGGCATACCTTGCTGAATTCTGGCTTATTCTAGAGAACGGCCTTGTATGAGTGCCCCACACAGAATATTTGTGGAATTGATCTGAAACTATTACAAAGCATACTACAAACTGTAATATAAGCAACACAATTGGTCTCACTAAATTTGGATATGTTATGAAGAAGTTATGACATTTTTACCTGAAACCCCTGTTTTAGACTAGTTTCAGGACTAGCCACAAACCCTATTGTCCACTGAGTGTATCTCCAAAAATAAAATGACCCACAAGATCAATTTTTTACCATGGATACTTAGATATGTTTCCTCAATGGAATATCAATCTCACAGTATGAATCATTATAGAAAAAAAATTATTGCGAAAATGGTGAGATGACCTGTAAATAACATACATTAGAAAGCATCATGAAAAGAATTTATCCTCCCTTCAATTATGCCCCTCTTTTCTTCACCTTCCCTCTGAAATTCAGCTTATATATCCTTTGGTTACCTCAGTCACCTATATATCTTCAATATTCTCAAGTGTTCCACACCAAAAATGCTCAAGAATCTCTCCACCAAAACTCCAAAATATATTCTCACAAGAAGCTCTCCATTGATCCACAAAAGGGATGATCTACAAGAGACAATTGCTATATTATTTATACTTTCATCCTCTAGGTCACTTAACCCATTTTTAGGTCACTTAACCCATTTCTAGGTCACTTAACCTATTTTCCTTATTTTAGGGTTAACCATTTTCCATAAATAGAAAATTCTCCAATACTTTATCATTTAAATATTCCTTCTTGATTTTTTCACCTTACTTTATCATTTCTTGATTATGTCACTTCTATTTATTATTTAAATAATCCACCTTGACTTTGTCACTTTACTTTATCATTTAAATAATATTAACCCATTTCTAGGTCACTTAACCTATTTTCCTTATTTTAGGGTTAACCACTTTCCATAAATAGAAAGTTGTCAAATACTTTATTATTTGAATATCCATTCTTGATTTTGTCACCTTACTTTAACATTTCTTGATTTTGTCACTTCTCTTTATTATTTAAATAATCCACCTTGACTTTGTCACTTTACTTTAGTGTTAAATAATGATTTCTTCTTTTAGGTCACTTTGACTTCTTTGACTTTGGGGGATTCAAGCCTTCATGTGGGGTTCCTTCATATTTTTAAGGCCATAAATCTCAAACCATGAGGAGTTATGTGACATTCCACATACCACCAAAAATGGCATGACAAACAGTATCCATCTAGGATAGTTTCACCAAAAATTTCCTTGATCTTCATCTCATTATTCCACACACAATAATGGGTCCTCCAACCATTCTTCAGTGTGTTTTATGCAATTCCTCCAGGTGTTAGTACTTGGAACCTCTCAAAAAAGGAGTTATAGCAAAAATGGCATACCTTGTTGAATTCTGGATTATTCTAGAGAGTGACCTTGTAGAGAGTTCCTCACACATAATATTTGTTGAATCGATCTTAAAATGTTACAAAGCATACTAAAGACTATAATATAACCAACACAATTTGTCTCACTGAATTTTGATATGTTATGAATAAGTTATAACATTTTTACCCGAAACACCTGTTTTAGACTAGTTTCAGGACTAGCAACAAACCCTATTGTCCATGGAGTGTATCTCCAAAAATACAACAACCCACAAGTTGAATTTTTTACCACAGATACTTGGATATGTTTCCTCAATGGCATATCAATATCACTATCTGAATCATTATATAAAAAAACTTATTGCGATAATGGTGAGATGACCTATAAATAACATACCTTAGAAAGCATCATGAAAATAATTTATCCTCCCTTCAATTACAACCCTCTTTTCTTCACCTTCCCTCTGAAATTTAGATTAGATATCCTTTGGTTACCTCAGTCACCTATATATCTTCAATATTCTCAAGTGTTCCACACCAAAAATGCTTAAGAAGCTCTCACAAGAAGCTCTCCACCAATACTCCAAAAGATATTATCACAAGAAGATCTCCATTGATCCACAAAAAGGATGATCTATGAGAGACCATTGCTATCTTATTTATACTTTCATCCTCTAGGTCACTTAACCCATTTTTAGGTCACTTAACCTATTTTCCTTATTTTAGGGTTAACCACTTTTCATAAATAGAAAGTTCTCCAATACTTTATCATTTAAATATTCATTCTTGATTTTGTCACCTTACTTTATCATTTCTTGATTTTGTCACTTCTCTTTATTATTTAAATAATCCACCTTGACTTTGTCACTTTACTTTATCATTTAAATAATATTAACCCATTTCTAGGTCACTTAACCTATTTTTCTTATTTTAGGTTAACCACTTTCCATAAATAGAAAGTTCTCCAATACTTTATCATTTAAATATTCTTTCTTGATTTTGTCACCTTACTTTATCATTTCTTGATTTTGTCACTTCTCTTTTTTATTTAAATAATCCAGCTTGACTTTGTCACTTTACTTTATCATTTAAATAATGATTTCTTCTTTTAGGTCACTTTGACTTCTTTGACCTTGGGGGATTCAAGCCTTCATGTTAGGGTCCTTCATCTTTGTAAGGCCATAACTCTCAAACCATGAGGATTTATGTGACATTCCACATACCACCGGAAATGGAATGACAAGCACTATCCATCTAGGATAGTTTCACCAACAATTTCCTTGATCTTCGTCTCATTATTCCACATACAAGAATGGGTCCTCCAACCATTCTTCTAGGATAACCCAATCTGCAAAGCGTCTTCCTGTGAGGGATTTCACCATAAGGGGATCACTTTAGAGTTCATCCATTTGTGCGCCTTATCAATCATGATAAGACAATAATGAGAGCATGGGAACTCCAACCATTCTTCTAGGATAACTCAATCCACAAAGCGTCTTCCT
>ML783231.1:157970-178427 GCA_009831015.1 Picea engelmannii | reverse complement strand
ATAGTTATAGTGTGTATAAAAATGATCACTTCTATATCTATATAAACCCTCTTCAACTTCTTTTTGAAGTTCTAATAGATTTTCTTCTATTCTTTCCATGGGATAACTATCATCAAACTTTACACAAACTGTTTCTAGATCATATTCTTCACTTGTGAAAAAATCAACATCATCACATTTTGAATCATTGCAATCAAGAGTCTTTGGAAATTCTTTACCTTTATTTGTAGTATCTTCAAGATCTTCCTTTTTGCCAACATTATCACATGATTCTTTGCCTTTATTTGAGATGTCTTTAAGATCTTCATTTGTGCTAACATCTTCACTTGATTCTTTGTCTTCATTTGAAATGTTTTCAATATCACATTTAGAAATAATGCATTCAAGAGATTTTGGAGATTCTTTACCTTTAATTATCTTGATGGAGTGGTCTTGAACATATTTGTTCTTTTTTTGATATGTATTATATAGCTTTAGCCATAGATCATTGGCAGAAGTGCATTGTCCCATGCTCTCTTTTATAGGTCTTGAGAGTCCACTAAGAATGGTCTTGAGATCCAATGCATAATTCTTCTTTCTTTCTCTTTGAGCTGCAAACTTTGACTTGTTCTTCAAAGGAACTGATCCACCAATTGCTTCCTTCCAAATAGTTGCTCCCATTGTCTCCAAATACACTCTCATCTCTATTCCCCAAGTAGAATAGTTTTCCTCATCAAGGATTGGTATTTCATCATCCATTTGTGTGTCTATGGATCTCTTTCAAGCTTGTTAAGGATTATAGTGAAGGCCTTCTCTGATATCAATTGTTGGACACACTGACTACACTGAGAAATGTAGGGCTCTTTTTCCCAAAACTCCTTAGTTAACAATCACCATTAAATCATTACTCATTGTTGTAATTTATAACCAGTTAAATATCAACACATATCAGAAACATATATCAACAATATATCATCAACAAGTCATCATCACAAGGAACACAAAGAACACAAGATGTATGTACAATTTTCTTTTTATTACGAACTACAATCCTTGGGGTTTTTTAGCAACAACTGAATAGAGTACAACTCTACAAGAGCACCAGCTCTATAATGAAAGAAGCATCTTACACCCTCAACACCAACTGAGATGAGGCAACAATTCTCAAAAGATTTAAAACTGTACCATAAACAAGTGCATCAACCATGCACCAACCTATGCCAAACAACCTGTAATCAACCTATACCATAAACAAGTGCATCCAGCCATGTACCAAGTATATACCAATCATGTGTCAACTACTCATCAACAATGACGCATCAATATGTGCCAAAATCATCAACTATACACCTCATGTATGTGCCAACTCATCAACTGTTTGTCTCAACCATGACTAGTTTTGGATTAGTCAAAAAACCTAACTTGAAATAATCATAACTCTATACCTGTAATGAATAAAGATATGAAATTGATAAAATGTATTTTTTAGTGTGTTTTATGCAATTCCTCCAGGTTTCACTTCTTGGAACCTCTCACAAAAGGAGTTATAGAAAAAATGACATACCTTGCTGAATTCTGGATTTTTCTAGAGAGCGACCTTGTAGAGCGTTCCCCCCACGGAATATTTGTTGAATCAATCCAAAACTATTACAAAACATACTAAATATTGTAATATAACCAACAAAATTGGTCTCACTAAATTTTGATATGTTATGAAGAAGTTATGACGTTTTTACCCGAAACACCTATTTTAGACTAGTTTCACGACTAGCAACAAACCCTATTGTCCACGGAGTGTATTTCCAAAAATACAACAACCCACAAGTTGAATTTTTTACCACAGATACTTGGATATGTTTCCTCAATGGTATATCAGTCTCACAGTCTGAATCATTATATAAAAAAAATTATTCTAAAAATGGTGAGATGACTTGTAAATAACATACCTTAGAAAGCATCATGAAAAGAATTTATCATCCCTTCAATTCCAACCCTCTTTTATTCACCTTCCCTCTGAAATTCGGCTTATATATCCATTGGTTACCTCATTCACCTATATATATTCAATATTCTCAAGTATTCCACACTAAAAATGCTCAAGAAACTCTCACAAGAAGCTCTCCACCAATACTCCAAAGGATATTCTCACAAGAAGCTCTCCATTGATCCACAAAAGGGATGATATATGAGAGACCATTGCTATCTTATTTATACTTTCATCCTCTAGGTAACTTAACCCATTTTTAGGTCACTTAACCTATTTTCCTTATTTTAGGGTTAACCTCTTTTTATAAATAGAAAGTTCTCCAATACTTTATCATTTAAATATTTCTTCTTGGTTTTGTCACCTTACTTTATCATTTAAATATTCCTTCTTGATTTTGTCACCTCACTTTATCATATCTTGATTTTTCCACTTCTCTTTATTATTTAAATAACCCACCTTGACTTTGTCACTTTACTTTATCATTTAAATAATGATTTCTTCTTTTAGGTGACTTTGACTTCTTTGACCTTGGGGGCTTCAAGCGTTCATGTGGGGGTCCTTCATCTTTGTAAGTCCATAACTCTCAAACCATGAAGAGTTATATGACATTCCACATACCACCGAAAATGGCATGACAAACACTGTCCATATAGGATAGTTTCACCAACAATTTCCTTGATCTTCATCTCATTATTCCACATACAAGAATGGATCCTCTAACCATTCTTCTAGGATAACTCAATCCGCAAAGCGTCTTCCCATGAGGGATTTCACCATGAGGGGACCACTTTGGAGTTCATCCATTTGTGCACCTTATCAATCATGATAAGAAAATAATGAGAGCATGGGTCCTCCAACCATTCTTCTAGGATAACTCAATCCACAAAAAGTCTTCCCGTGAAGGATTTCACCATAAGGGGACCACTTTGGAGTTCATCCATTTGTGCACCTTATCAATCATGATAAGACAATAATGAGTCATCTATAAATTTTTCCAACAATGCATCATATACCAATGAAACCACATCGATCCATCTTCATCATGTATCAGTGACAACTCATTGATCCATCTTCATCATATCAATGACAACTCATTTATCCATATTCATCTATGCATTCTCATCAAGGACAATACATATTACATTACATCAATCATCAATGAATCACTCCTTTGGCATCAATCAATCACTTGAAATCAATCAATGAAATCAATCAATCAAACCATTGGCATCAATGACAACATGATCCAACAAGATCTAGAGATGTAGAACTTCTTTGAATGCTTGTTGGTGTTTTTTGCGCTCTAGGTGTAGACCACACACCTACTGTTCTTACTGGAGTACTCTGCATGGTGATTTGCATCACAGTGCTAGATGTAGATAGGATTGTGCACTGACTTGTTCATAGTGTTTGAACCACTTCATCTTCTGTGTCATCATGCTCCATTGCGTCAATAATTTTTATTGTTTTTGCAATGGTTCCATCCCATGCTTCATTCTCCACGAACTGAACATCGTGGGTGATTATGGTTTTTCTTGTGACATAGTCATACAACTTGTATCCTTTTGTTTCTTCAAAATAACCTACAAATATACATTTATGTCCTTTGTTGTCCAACTTCCTTCTTAGTTTATCTGTACCTGTCGAGGCTTCCTAAGGAACTATATTCTTCACACTCTTTGTTGGACATTTGTTCAAGATGTATACTGCAGTTTCTACTGCCTCAACCCAATATTCATTTGACAAATGTTTGGTTGTCAACATACTGCGCACCATTTCCATTATGGTTATGTTCTTTGCTTTCGCGACACCATTTTTCTATGGTGTGTTTTGCACGGTAAATTGTCTGTAGATGCCATGAACTTTACAAAAGTTCTGAAATTCTCTTGAAATGTTTTCTCCTCCTTTGTCTGTTCTTAAACACTTGATGTAAAAACCACTATGTTTCTCCACAAGTGATTTAAACTGTTGAAAACAACCCAATGCATCATATTTATGCTTTAGGAAATAAATCTTTGTCTTTCTTGAGAAATAATTAACGAATGTTAGAAAATAAGTATTGCCTCTTATTGACACAGTTTGCATTGGTCCACAAATGTCTAAGTGTATTATTTCTAATGGAGATTTTTCTCTGTAAGAATTGCCAACTCGAAATGATTATTTGTGTTTCTTTCCAAATATGCAGCCTTCGCATATTCTTTCTGGTTTTTCAATCAATGGAAAACCTTTTACCATATCCTTTGTGTGTAGAAAATTCAAACCTCCAAAGTTCAAATGTCTAAATCTGAAATGTCATAACCAAGAATCATCATGCATTTCAGATTGGAATGTTGCCTTCATCTCTGTGCCATTTTTTATTTTCTTGATACTGCGCGGACTATTTTCTTCATTGGAACTGCGCACACTTTTCTCTATAAATGGAGTATGTGACTGCATAATTTTTCCTTTATTAACAATTTGCAATGTATTCTTCTTCTTGACTAGCTTCAATGTCAATGGGAACATCCTGTTGCTTGTCATATGTATTTTTGCAATAAGAATATTTCTTGGGCATTTATCCATGATCACACAATCATTATCTTCCATGTAGATTATGTATCCTTTTGTAACAGTTTCCCTATACTCATCAGATTATGCTTCAAACCGGAAACATAAAATACATTAGACATAAATTTTTGTTCTCCTTGTCTGGTTAAAATGTTTATACTACCTTTCCCTAAGACAGTGACTTGGATATATGTTCCAAGTGTAACTTTGGTTTAGACTCATCCAAACTAGAAAACAATTCTATGTTTCCTGTCATGTGGTTATTGCAGCCTCAATCTAAGTACCATATGTCACATGGACATGCTTGAGAAACTTTGTATTCAACTAGTGACACTATATTAGGCATTTCTATTGTGCTAGGCACAACTACAATGCGTTCCATAAACATAGGGTGAGTTTGGTTATCTGCGGTGTGTGACTGATTTTGACTTTGTTTTTTCTGATTGTATTGTCTCTTTCTGCACTCATATGCATAATGTCCATACTTTTTACAGTAATGGCATTGAATCTTTGATTTTTCAATTCTTTGACAACTTGACTGCCTGGTACTTGGGTTTTGACCTCTTCCACCAGTATTTCCATCATTGCTACTGCATCCACTTATGTCAGAACTTCTTCCTCTGCCTATAGAGTTAGCTCTCCCCCTTCCTCGTCCACGGCTTATAGATGTTTGGAAAATGCATTCTCTAATGACATACTTGATCTATTCAATCTATGTTCATGATTGATGAGGGAAGCTTGCAGTTCATCTAGAATGAACTGACTCAAGTCTTTGCTCTCTTCTAGAGTCACAACAAGGGTATCAAATTTAGGAGGAAGACTCCTAAGTACCTTCTCAACAACTTTTTCTCTTCTATGGTTTCACCATGAGACATAATTTGATTTATCAATCCAATGACATGGGTGTAGAATGAATCTATTGTGTCCGAGTCTTTCATTGACATAGTTTCAAAATCTCTTCTAAGAATTTGCAGTTTTGTAGTCTTTACTTTGTCCATACCCTAATAAGAGGTTTGTAATATGCCCCATGCTTCATTGGCTTCCTTTGTTGATGCAAATCTTGGAAGTATGCTCCCATGCATGGCTTGATGTATGTAAAACAACACATTTTCATCCTTCTTTCTTTGATCTTTCAAGTCATCTTTCTCAACTTGTGTGAGGGCATTATATGATGCCTAATCTACTGGTTCTACATAGCCATTCTCGACTATTTCCCATACATCTTGACCTTGGAACAAAGCCTTCATGGTCAAGGACTGCATTTCATAATTATTTCCTGTAAAAGTGGGAGGTTGCAGATTTGAGGTAGAAGCCATAGTTTACTTTCAATAGAGTTTATGCTCTGACAAACTTGTTCTGATAGAACCTTCTCTGATACAAAATCTCGGGATCGACTACGATGGTCAACGGTGCACGCAGTCTACTCTGTGCAACGCAGTTTCAAATACTGCGCACACGCTACATGTGCGCTATGAATATACACACTTAATGAAATGATTTATGAATGTGGAATAACAGAGTGCTGTGCTTAACACATAAACTCATAAATAAGACAAAAACTCATCAATACACAAATGATTGATATTAATGAACTTTGACGCTATGCACGAATACAAAATACAATGAGAGATATGAGCTTCGGCTCCAATGACTTCTTCTGTCAACTCTTCAGCTAATGCTTTCTTCTCTATGCATCAAGTGTTTATCTTCATCATCATCTACTTAACTAAGAGACTCAGACTTATATATACACACACTAGACTTCCTACAGAAGCTAAGAGAGACGCAACAATAAATATTGTCATTAATTGGAGTGACTCTTCAACCACTTAACTCAACCCTAGAAGATAAAGATCAACTGTGTGGATGGCATTTCGGTTGAGGATAAACTACTAACAAGACAAATCGGCTGAAACGTAACGATCTCACCTACTTATAAAAGATCTCACCTTCTTATAATTACAATTTCCAACATCTACTACAAAATTGCAATATTCAGCTGAGACGTAACGATCTCACCTACTTATAAAAGATCTCACCTACTTATAATTACAATTTCCAACATCTACTACAAAATTGCAATATGTATAACACACCTATCACACCAGTGGCGGCATGTGGGTGGAAATTAGAATTGATCCCCACCGGTAATTAATTAATAAAAATACACCACCAAAACACAAAGTGGTTGCTGCAAATATCAACGTGTCTTTGTAATTATGCAGGAGTTTTCTATAAAGTTGCATCATCCGGTTTGTAGATGTCGGATTGAAATTTTCGATCGAAAGAAAGACAGAGAAAAAGGGAGAGAGCATGTGCTGTGAACAATCCTCCTTTATCCCTAATGCGTTTCATAGTTAAAGAGAATGTGCTGTGAACAATCCTCCTTTATCCCCAATTCGCTTCATAGTTCGAGCTGCCATTGTCTATGGAGACTCCTCTATTGTCTACAATACTAGTTATTTCACATGGTTTCACAGCAGCCAATGCTGTCGCAGGCTCAGCTCTGCTCGTAGTATCTCACCTGAGGATGTCGTAAATATAGAAATCCTTCATAGGATTTGATCATTATTTTAGAATTTTATAACCCATCAGAGCGGAATAGTTTGAAATCTTGATCTTACTAGTTGTGGTTACATGTAGGGTTCTATGGCGGCTCTGGGATCTATGTAGAGAGAAACCAACCCTATAATGTCTTCTTGGGAATTTTATTATTCTTTGATTTAATTAAAAGAGGAAACCCAGCAGAGCAGAGTAGTAGAAAATCTTGATGTTAGGGTTACATGTAGGGTTTTATGGTGGCTCTGGGATCTGTGTAGAGAGAGACGAATCTTATAATGTCAAAATATTCTTGTAGGAGATGTGGAGGAAGTATATTGATTATTCACTTAATTTACGTAATTGAGCTCAACAGGAGGATATGAATAACAGAAGACAGTTTTCTGTAGGGATGATAATTTCCATTGGAATTTTATTATTCTTTAACTAAAAGAGAAAACCTAACAGAGGATAATAACATGGAATCGTGATCTTATTATCAGCGGCTGCATGCGGGGCTCTGTGGTGACCCTGGGATGATCTGTGCAGAAAGAGATGAGCTCTATAATGTCAGAACATTCTTAGCAGGAGATATGAGGAAGTATATTGAATATTCACGTCATTGGATTACTTCGATGATATAAACTAGCACAGTCACAAATTCGTGGTTGGTGAACGCTGAAATGATGGCTTGTAAAACTTGAATCGTCCGGAAAGAGAAATGACTCAGAGGTGGATTGAAGGAGTAGGAAGGAGTTGGCTGGAAGGAGGCAGTGTGTCCAGAACGTGGCTGGTGAAGGCCAAAAGTTTAGGTTGGCCTAGAAAATGAAACCCTAATCACTCATATGGGGCAATCAGCTAGCCATTAAATATACCCATGATTAATAAGTGTACGCCTTTCAATGTAATAACAATTTTTAGTTAGAATGATCTAATTTAAATGCTTTGATTATTTTCACTCTAATTATTGTTAGGATAATTGACTGATATTTGTGGTCGCTCTAGTCAGTGCGCTGCTTACTAATAGTTCACTTCATGGTTGAATTTCGTTGGTGATTTTTTTTTTTTTCAATTAATTTTACAAATTTGAGTAAACAGGTGTAACCATATGGGTTAAAAAGTTCACAAACTCATATTTGAATTAAAAATTGCGCAAACTCATATTTTTGTTGGTTAATTGTTGTTAGAGATACAATGTTCTTTTTTAATTTTCATTGAAGTCATTTTTATCCGATGTAAAAAAAAGTATTTGCCCGTTATTTATTTAACCAACTGTCATGTATATCAGATCAGATCAAGGTATATAGAGCACTTCTAAATATAAATACAAAATTGTGACCAGATTGGATGAATAATGAATTATAAAGGAGACTTCGAAAGATCTCGATAAGATCAATTACCATGTTTGCATACAGATGTGATATTACGGTCAAGATTGGAGGAATAATATAAAGGACAATTTGAAAGATATCGAGAAGATCAAATGCCATCTTTGCTTGCATAGAGATGTGATATTGCGGTCAACAAACATGAGTGTTTGGCGAATAAAGTACAAATTGGCATGCTTACATAGAGATGTGACTATGTCGTTCAAATACATGAATGGTAGACAAATACAGAACAAATTTCCATCCTTCCATGGACATGTGCAATTTCATACTGTTTCAACATATGTGTTTTTTTTTTTTTTAATTATGGTGAATCTCATTCATAGTTTACACCTCATGAACGGTTGTTAATTTGACTTGAATCAGTGATTTGATGGTGAATCTATTCATAGATTATCAACTCATGGGCTGTTGTTAATTTGATTGGAACCAGTGACACTATTGCTTAATTTGATTGGAATCAGTGGCATTATTGCTTTTTACCAGTGTGATTGGTTGTAGGCTAAACATTTTATTAATATTGATTCAATGCTTTTTTAATAAGTTGAATCTATTTATAAGTTGAATTTATTTATACATTTTAATTTACAATTTAAACAATACAAAACTGTAATTTAATCCAAATTTATATGATGATAAAAAAAACCAAAAACATCTTTAAATTACTTTTTATAATTATTAAACCAAAATTTATACAAATATAGTAACATATAAAATACTCTATCAAAATCATGAAAGATCAAACACACTTTAGAAGCATAGACGCTAGTAATGGATCCTCAGAAATTGAAGAGAGAATATTTCCTAGAATTGTGCTACAATGTGATCAGGTTTTTATGGGCAATTCATGTTGTCAATCTTTTCCAAATAATAGTTGTTACAAAGAACAACTTTTCTTTATGGATGCAAGCGTTGCTGGTACTAAACATGATTGATTATCTTTACAAAATTAAATATGTAACACATCAGTATTAGGTAAGTTAGGTAAGTGTGAATATGCACATTAAACAACTAAAATGACGTACATTAATTGTTGTTATAGGTTTTTCAATAAATATCAAGTGAGCAATATAATATAGATGGAGATGTTGAACCTTGCCCGCGAAGAGTGAGTGATGCAGAGATTGTTAGACCTCTGTCATCAAAATTAACCAAGGCAAACAGTCTAGATTATCTATATTTCTGTTAATTCAATATAGGCATCAGCCATATCTGAGATTAATCAAAGAGTAAAACTCAACAGCGTTTTGTTGAAATCATGACATCATTCTCCATCTACTAACGCAGGCTAACGCAATGATTGGACATCCATATAAATCCAAAAAAAACACCAATTCCAATATATAAACGATGATGCATTAAATTTAATAATTCACAATTCACCTCTGACGAGTTGACATTGAAAACAAAAAACCGCGAACACAGTTTATACACAAAAATTTTAACCATATAAAAACCACCGCTAACTACTGGTTAAATAGCCAATTCCCTACACAATCTTCTTCATCCATTGTATTTTGAAACTCTCCCAAATTATTAGGCATCCACAATAAGTCAGAGTTATCGCAATAGGTGTTAAATATATTGTATCCTCAAGAGACTAACCGTACACTGCCAGCTGTACTGGACAGTTGTACTTTCTATTTCTGTCTTGCTCGAGCATATATAAGCTCAGCTATTTCCTATTGTTTGTGACTCTTCAGTTCTGTTCTGTATTTCTTCATACATTTGAATATACTATTCTTTTCTCTATGCATTTCTCTGTCCTTCACAATTTATCAATAGGGATTAACATTTTTTTTCATATAACTTTTAATGGAAATCGTTGGAGACTTCACTGCCCTCTACCAGTGAATCAGGGTAAACCTATGAACTCTCCAAATCAGAGATATCTTATGTAATATGTTATAACATATTGCAATATAATATGTTATAACATATTATATTATATTATACTAGCACAGTTGTAAAGTGGTTTTCTCTCGTAAGTATATAGAGTTGAGGAAATCTAAAAGTTAATTTCAAATGTGGTAATTTCAAAGGTTAATCAGTTAAACATGGCAATCATATGGTGGTACAACAATTTCTTAATATGATTAGGTAAATGTTAAAAAGTAAATAGGTTCACTGACGCATTCAAAAATACAAGGAAGTTATGAACAGTAAATCACATTCATTGATTTGGGAGGACGACTAAGAATATACCAGCATCTTCAATTGTTAGCCATCAGATTAGAATTTTAGATTAAAAGGTGATTAATTGTGTCCATCTCCAATAGATATAAGTCTTTGACGTAAATATATTACAATGACTTAAACTAATACTCTATTATTAGTTTATATAAATCATGAAAATTTATATAAATGCATAAGCAATCAATTTTAATTTATATAATTGACACTTATTTTAATTTTTAGCATTGCTTTGTATAAGCCAAATGGTGATGGTGAATTAATGTCCACCATAAATAATAAATAATAGGATCTAGTATATAACCATGCCAAAAGCCATAAACAGGAAGGACTTCGATGGTAAATTAACCTCCGTAGGTTCAGGATGCAAGCAAAACACTACAAAAATTCAATAGAACGATCAGAGAGCGAGTCGTGCCAAGAAAAATGTTCTACACCAAGGTTTTACATATGCCTTTTTGTTTCTCTGAGCGAGCTGGTTCTAGCTGGAAGCCGTGCCCAGAAAAATGTTCTGCACCATGGTTTTACATATGCCTTTTTTATTCCTCTAGTTTTATGGTTTGGTTTTGTGGTTATGCTCCAATGTACATTAGTAAGTCCTTGTGTTGCTCTCTCATCACATTTTCGACTCCCCTAGTTTACTGTTAAAATGACCTGGGTTGCGGTCCAATGTACTTTCTATATTCTTGCTTGTATAGTCTGCATAACTGGTTCTCTTCTCTGCTCAGATTTATGAGCTAAGTATGCTTACGGGTTGCTGGAATTTATGTCCAACGTGGAAGTAGAGCACTATATTTTCAATTCTCTTAGAGTTATCCTTCCAATGTTAAAATGGCGTGGGTTAGGGTCCAATATACATTGTTGTGAATGAGACAATGGAGTTTGATTTAGTATTTATGAAGTTGCTCATCGGATTCATGAGCTGACTCTTGCTAGGTTGAACATTGCACATGTGGCTAGGGGTTTTGGTATTCCAGGTATGGTTATGTCGTGTTGGAATTTTTTTTGGTATTTCTTAGTTGTATAGTCAGTGTAATTGGTTCTATTATTATGGTCACATTTTTTAATTCTATTCCAGTTATCATTTAATGTTAAGATGTCGGGCTTGGGATTATATTTACATCGGTAGGTGTGTTAATGTACAAATGTACATATTGATCTAGATTGAAATAAAGATTTTAGTGTTTTGAATTTCATAGACATCATGGTAAATCATTATATTTGGTTTGATGTTTATAAAATCATTGGTCAGATTCATGTATTGATTGTTGTTAGGTTTCACATTTTAAGTATGATTATGATTTGTTATAATTAGTATTATTTTTTTTTAGATTCTCTAGCATATGCAATCATATAAATTATTCGGGCTAGTGTTACTTGCATTGAAATGTTGGTAATTATTAAATTATTGTAATTATTAATAGGTGTTGCATATTCACTTATTTGCATGGTCACCTACAACATGAGTTTTGATGTGACCGTTATAAGATTTTAGTGTTCTTAGTTTCATAGACATCATGGTAAATCATTATACTTGGTTTGATATTTATAAAATCATTGGTCAGATTCATGTATTGATTGTTGTTAGGTTTCATATTTTAAGTATGGTTATAACTTGTTATAATTAGTATTATTATTTTTTTAGATTCTCTAGCATATGCAATCATATAAATTATTCGGGCTAGTGTTACTTGCATTGAAATGGTGGTAATTATAAAATTATTGTAATTATTAATAGGTGTTGCATATTCACTTATTTGCATGGTCACCTACAACATGCGAGTTTTGATGTGACCGTTACCTATTTGTGAGTTTCCACGTTCGTCTAAAATAACAATTTTCATCATAGTATGTGGTTTTCAACATCTTTCACTAACTAGAATTTGGTTTTAAATTGCATGAAAAATCTTTGATACTATTGTTGTTATTTGTTGGTGTGCATTGAAAAATAGAATTTGGTTGTATGTTGCATGGGAAATCGTTGAGACTATTAGTGTTCTTAATTGTTGTTATTTGTTGGTGTGCATTGCAAAATAGAATTTGGTTGTATGTTGCATGGGAAATCGTTGAGACTATTAGTGTTCTTAATGCCTTGAACAAGAAATAGAATTTGGTTTTATATTTATGAGGTTGTTGGTGCAATCCATGAGACAAATTTGTTGGTTTGATAAGTTAAGAAATGTTGGCTATTGACAAGTGATAAGGGTAAGTAGATTTTATTGGTAAGGTGTGTAATATGTAGGCCTAATTTGTAGCTAGAGGTGCCTAGTGCTATAGGTACTCTTGAAGGGTTGTATCTTAGCTTGCTCCTTGAAGACCTACATTGTAGCCAATTTGGCATTTTCTTTAGGATTTGTTGCATATAATTCGGAATTCTTAGTGCTATAGGTACCCTTGAAGGGTTATATCTTAGCTTGCTCCTTGAAGGCATGCATTGTAGCCAATTTGGAATTCTCTTTCAGATTTGTTGCATATAATTCTTGTTTCCAAATGGTCCTCCATATGCATAAGGCTACGCATCGAGCTACTATACAGTAATTATGGGTAGTTCTTTATCTATGGAAATATCTATACGTGTGATTGGTRTTYCTCATTGGATCGTATTAGAATATTGTTGAGAATCAAACCAAAATGTTGTCAAGTTTGTCCTAGACTTGTCTCAAAYTCATTGTTTCCATGTTTTTCTTTAATGGATCTATGATAGTGTTAGGGTGTGTCCACATGTTTTATACTCTTTCGAGGTGTTTTTTTTCAGTTTTTTGTTTGCATGTGTATAAATATTGTTTAAAAAACATCTACTRAATAGTTTCATTTCCWTATGTTATATCATGGAAATTACTAAAAGATAGATATACATATTATATATATATATATATATATATATATATATATATATATATATATATATATATTTATATTATGTATATATTTATATTTTTATGTTTTTCTCGATATGTGTAAACATTGTTTAAAAATATGGATTAAATAGTTCTATTTCCTAAGTTATAGCATGGCTATTATTAAAAGATATGCATGAATATTTTATTGAAGAATATATAAATATATTTGAATTTTTATTTATTTTGTGTATAAATATTTTAAAGATTCCACTATACTGAAAATGAGAAATTAATAGTTACTGTCATTTTATAGGTTTGATGGGAATTAATGTTTAGTGTATAAGCCCGATAAGAAATAAATTACTATATAAGCCCGATTGTAAGTTGACGTTGGTTGAGAGAGAACGAAGAACACTGCATTGTATAAGATTTATGGTGAACTAAAGAACACCATAAATAATAGGATGTGGCATATCACTTTCCTACAATATGGCATTTCGATCAACGAGAATCGACAAGCCCACCACAATCGACAAGCTCGATAAACCTGATTGATACAGGTGGATATCAGTGGCCACCCACCTTCTCCAACTGGCCCAAAACATGTTTCTGGCAATTTTGGCAATTTACTATTTTTAGCAGTTTTTAACTTCTCGGGCCATTTTGAGGCCCTAAACGATGTTTTTTGAGAAAACGAGGAGCAACATGTATTGTACATCATGTTTCTTACCCAAAAGTTGTAGTTCTCATATAGATCTTTCCAACGAGCTATTGAGCACCCCAAACGGAGATCGTATGCAAAAGTTACGCCCCTGGGAAGTTGACGTATCAACTACCCCCATCGGAGCCCACAAACCTTTTGGCTTTTCATCTTCCGGGGTTAGGGTTTTGGATTTTACTTATGTTAAAAAGGCCCTTAGAGCCTCATTTTAAGAATAATCTTCTCACGGATGCGAGTAGTCGTCACATCTCTTCTCAGAGATAAGCTACCACCATTCTAGCGAGTCTTTTACTCTGTATTTTACAGTCTCTGTACATTTATTTCGTTAATAGAAATTGTGTATTACTATATATCTGTGACTCTTGTTTTATTTCTGCTATATCTCTGTTATATTGTTGTCTCTCTTGCAATATCTCTAAATATTTATGTGTTATATCTCCGCTCTCATTTCGTGCCGAAAATAATCCAGATCAGTGGTATCAGAGTAGGCTGCTCTTGATCGTTTTCAGTGCATGTCCCCGACGAGGTCTGAGTATAGCAAGCTGGGTCTTGAGCTTGTCTCTCTTGAGGACAATCACTCTCGTACACCCAAGAAACCCTTAATGGTGGAAGAAAATAAAAACAACAAAGCAGACGATCCTATCAGTCTGTTGCTTGAGCAAGCTCTGACGCGACATAGGGACGAAATGATGGAGAATTTTTCCCACATCCTTCAACGCCTCCCAATAGTTTCAGGCGCATCTTCATCAAGCGACCACTTTGGAGGCACCTCGCCTTTCAAGGTAGAGGTTAATTTTGATATTCCCGTATTTGAAGGTCAAATAGATGCATATGCCCTAGATAAATGGTTAAATGTGCTAGAAGGTTATTTCTCTATTCATAATTTTTTCGACAAGGAAAAGATCACCTTTGCACTCCTTAAGGATCTCCCACATGTAAAACATTGGTGGGAAACTTACTGGGAGCAAAGTTCCACAGAGGAGTCTGGAATATATGGGGTTGAGCCCACTTGGGATTTTTTTGTGGATGCGGAAAAGGAATAGTATTACCTTGTTGGAAACTATGAGGACCAGTACATGAGATGGACCACACTACGGAAAGAGAGGGGCCAAGCAGTTTCAGAGTTCACCAATACCTTCCATACCTTGCAGACCAAGCTAGGTATCAAAGACTCCGAATGACATTTGGTTCTGAAATATTGTGGGGCTCTACACAGATACATCCAAACTGAAATGGAGTTTTTGGACATCTCATCACTCGGTGTTGCCTATCGATATGCTATTAAAATCGAGCAAAAATTTAAGCACCAGAACAAACGGGAGTTCGGGTTTGCAAATCCACAACAACCAAAGTATGACAAAGATATCCCTAACAAACAGTCTCCTGAAAACTAGTCCAAACCACAGGAAAAGAAGGATCATAGGAAGACAAAGAAGAACACTGGAAAATGGTGCGATTTCCACAAAAGCCCCTGGCACAACATCGATGAATGTTGGTAAAAACAGTCATTAATGACCGAGATCAAAGACAACGAGATGAACCCTAATACAGAATCCGATTCTGAAAATACTGGTAAAAGACAGATCATCGACGTAGACCCCATTGCTATTGTCGCGACCGCAACAATTCAACCAGAAGAACCAACAGATTCAGAAGAGAGGGAGCGCTTTTTTCATTCACAGATGTGGGTGAAGGGGACCCCACTGCATTTTATTATTGATAGCAGAAGCCAGAAGAACCTCATCTCAGCAGAGGTTGTCAAATAGTTGGGATTGTCGACAACACTACACCCGCAACCATACAACATCGGGTGGCTTCGCCAAGGATGAGATCTTTGTGTCAACCATCAGTGTTGATTGTCATATGGCATCCAACCCTTCAAGGATGAGGTATTATGTGATGTTGCCCCAATAGATGTTTGTGATGTTCTCTTGGGCCAGCCATATATGTGGAAACGCCATGCTATCTATGAGTTTTGGCCCCGTAGTGTCATTATTACTCTGGGGGGTCATCTCTACAGGATACCAGAGGTAGTTCCAACTACTACCCCACCTAAACAGTGCTGCAAGGTAGTATCTCATACTACAAAAATCATTTTCTCCACAATCTATTCAAAAGGGGAACAAAAGGATACTGCAACCACTATAGCCTTGGCCCAAGCACCTTCTATCCACGAGAAGCAGGTCGACAAGGTTGCATCAAAGCACAAAGATTCCTTCTACACACAGTCATCTCATGTAGCCAGACTGGTTAAAAAGGTCCAACCCTTCCAGCCACAAGTTCGTGACAACCTTCAACAAACCAAGCAGTGCGACAGTTCCAACAAGGCAAGCAACTCACCAAGATTCAAATTCAACAATCGCTTTCCCCTCTCCCCTGGGAACTCAACGCAATGGAGACCATTGCTTCCTAAGGAGGGAGGATTGATCCAGGTGGATATCGGTGGCCACCCACCTTTTCCAACTAGCCCAAAACATGTTTCTGGCAATTTTGGTAATTTACTATTTTTAGCAGTTTTTAACTTACGGGGCCATTTTGAGGCCCTAAACGATGTTTTTTGAGAAAACGAGGAGCAATAGAAATTGTAGATCAATGTTGCTCACCCAAAATTTGTAGTTCTCGGATAGATATTTCCAACGAGCTATTGAGCGCCCCAAACGAAGATCGTATGCAAAAGTTACGCCCCTGGGAAGTTGACGTATCAACTACCCCCATCGGGGCCCACAAACCTTTTGTTTTTTCATCTTCTGGGGTTAGGGTTTTGGATTTTACTTATGTTAAAAAGGCCCTTAGAGCCTCATTGTAAGAATCATCTTCTCACGGATGCGAGTATCCATCACATCTCCTCTCAGAGATAAGCTACCACCATTCTAGCGAGTATTTCACTTTGTATTTTACAGTCTTTGTACATTTATTTCGTTAATAGAAATCGTGTATTACTGTATATATGTGACTCTTGTTTTATTTCCGCTATATCTCTGTTATATTGTTGTCTCTCTTGCAATATCTCTAAATATTTATGTGTTATATCTCCGCTCTCATTTCGTGCCGAAAATAATCCGGATCACCGATGGTAAAATAACCTTGGTCGATCTAGTGTGGAGGAATAACACTTAGCCTCAATTCAATAGAACAATCAACAAGAGGGAAGCCATGCCAAGAAAAACATTCTAAACTAGGGTTTTACATGTGGCCTTTTGTTTCTCTATCAGAGGTGGTTCTGTTACTCTCTAGTCACATTTTCTATTCTCCGAGAGTTATTGTTTAGTGGGTTAAAATGGCATGGTTTTACATTTTTTATTCTCCTAGAGTTATTGTTTACTATTAAAATGACATTGTCTATGCTCCAATGTACTTTCTATTTTCTTGGTTGTATAATACATGTAACGAGTTATGTTATTGTTTGACTAAATTCATGGGCTAAATCTTGCTAGGTTCAACATTCCATGTATCATGGTTATGGATTTCACTATATTCCAGGTATGGTTACGACTTGTTGGAATTTATGTCAAGTGTGAAAGCATAGCACTGCATTGTTGGAATTTTTGTTCTGATGAAAAATTAATGATTGTTGATGGAATTTATGTGTAGTGTGCATGTAGAGAAATTCATTGTATAAGACAAATGGTAAATTAATTATGTTATGTTCGCATTGTTTATTCTCTTAGAGAGTTATCATTCAATGTCAAAATATCACAAGTTACACTCCCATGTACAGTGGTAAGTCCTTATGTTAGTTTGTGGTGACATTTTTTATTCTCCCAATGTTATCATTTAGTGTTAAAATGATGTGGGTTGTGCTTCAATGTACTTTATCTATTCTTGGTGGTATAGTGTGTATAACTGGTTCTATTGTTCTCTCCTTGGATTCATGAGGTAACTATGCTTATGGGTTGTTAAAATTTATGTAAGTGGGCAAGCACAACACTAGATTTTTTATTCTTCTAAAGTTGTCGTTTAGTGTTAAAATTGAGTGGGTTATGCTTCAATGTACATTGGTAAGTGATTTTGTTACTACTTGGTCAGATGTTCGATTCCCATGGAGTTATGGTTTAGTGTTAAATTAGTGTGGGTTGTGGTCCAATGTATATTATTGTGCATGAGATAATGGAGTTTGTTTTCATATTTATAAAGTTACATTTGGATTTGTCTCAACTTTATTTAGAGTTATGAATTTTAACTATTTAAGCGTGGAGACTACTCTAGAGGTTAATCTCAATTTCTCATGTTTTGTACATTCTTGGATATATAATCCATGTAACTCATTTTGTTACTCTCTCACTACATTTTCGGCTCTCCTAGATTTATTGTTAAGTGTTAAAATGATATGGGTTGGGATCCAATGTACATTGGGAGGTGTGAGGTGTGCCAACGAGGCGATTTAATGTAAGAATGTAAATATTGAATTAGATTGAAATAAAAGTTTTACGTTGAATTAAGTGATTCTAAGTTTGATAGATGTCATGGTAAATATTTATATTTGGTTTTATATTTATAAGGTTGTTGGTCAGGTTAATGTGTTGACTCTCGCTAGGTTCAACATTTCACGTATGGTTATGGCTTGTTATAATTGGTGTTGAATTTTGGGAAATAATGTAACATATGCAAGGATAAATGCTTTGTGTTTATATTCCTCACACTGGAATGTTGGTAATTATTAAAATTGTTCTAATTATTAATAGGATGCAGGTGTAGTTTCTTTATTTTGGTTTCATTGAATGACATTTGGTTTCATTACAATGGCATGGGAGGTTCGTTGTCACCCGCACATATTTTCCTATTTGCATGCTCTCCTGTGACATTCAAGCTTCACTATGGCCAATTCATATTTGTGCATTTCCACGGTCGCCTCAGAAAATGACATACATCACAGAGTGTGCTTTCTAGCACCATTGACGAAATATATTTTTGTTTTAAATTGCATGGTAAATCTTTGAGACTATTGCTTTAATTAGTAGTTCTGCCTCGTGAAAGATAATTTGGTTTCATGTCTCATAGTAAATCTTTGAGACTATTAGTGTTATTAATGTTGGTACATAGTGAAATAGAATTTGGTTTTATATTTATGATGTTGTTGGTGCGATTCATGAGAATTTTTTTTTTTTGGTAAGTTAAGAAGTGTTACATGACACGGTTATTTTAAGGTGTGCAATGTGTAGGCCTAATCTATAGCTAGAGGTTTCTAATCCTGTACACACCCTTGAAGAGTTGTATGTTAGCTGGCTCCTTCAAATCTTGCACTGCAGCCAATTTGGCATTCTCAAAGAAAGCATAGTTGTTGCATATGAGGAGATAAAATACAACTAGAAATAACATTGTAGATTTCAGAGTTTGTACTAGATACACAGATCAGAACTCGAGAAAATTCTTTGCGCTTTCAAAACTTACAAGGCCAATTCTCAAGGTCTTTGTCTCTCTCAGCAATATCTGCAAGTTTCATTGGCGTTTATTGTTGCTCCGTATTAGAATATTTCCAAGCATCAAAGAAAAATGTTTTCAAGTTGGTTCTAGACTCGGTGTGGAATCCATTGCTTGTCCATTTTATTTCGTGATTCCATAGCACGTGTCCACCCGTTCCATGCTCTTGACAAGTGTTTTGTTTTATTTTTGTTTGGTTGTGTATATATTCTTTAAAAACCATTAGCAGTGAAGTTAATCCATTTTTTAAACAAAAATTTTCCAATGTTTATAAAGTTTTTAATTTATTATTATTATTATTATTATTATTTAAATTATATTATATATTTTGTAATATAATTGGTCAGAAGAATGAATGTGACCAATTACTTGACTTGCATTAATAAATAATAATAATAATAAAGTTTTTTAAAAAATGTGTTTAAATATTCTTAAAAAAACATGTATTTGGTTAGGGTTCAATTAATCCGAATTGTTAAACAAAAATTTCCCAAACATGTATTTGGTTAGGGTTCAGTTGACCCGAATTGTTAAACACAAATTTCCGAATGTTTATTTTTTTTTATTTTTTTTTCTAATGAATTGAATTTGTTGAAATTGAAAAAAAAATCGTATTTTTTTAAATTGCATTATGGATGTTATGATTGGTCAAAACGGGAGTGTGACTAATTATTGCATATATTATTGCTATATATATAGCTTAAGTTATGTATAAATATTTTAAAGTTTTCAGGTATGGGAACGATTGGAAATTAATTACTTTATAAATCTGATGTTAAGTTGAGGTTGGTCTAGCATGCATGTAGAGAAGTACATTGTATAAGCGGGTTGTTGTATGGTAACACA
>ML783231.1:129172-147548 GCA_009831015.1 Picea engelmannii | reverse complement strand
AAGATCCATGTCAAGTAAGATAGGTCATGGCCACCAAACATACACTGTGGATCCATGCTATTATGACTCAAATCTGAACATAGCCACCAAAAATACACTGTGGATCTATGTGTTAAAGATTCAAATTTGAACATAGCCACTAGACATACAATGTGGATATATGCAACAGTACACTGAATATACTCCAACGCAACCTGAATCTATCAGAAAAGATCCAGGGTCTTCATCTCCACCACTCTATAGTACGAATCTAACCATGTGAGTACACGTGTCGAAGTCAAACATGGTAGAAACCACTTGATTACCGGTCATTAGTGTATATCGTTAACAAGTGCGAGAGAAATCACCATTAATGTCAATGAATCCCAAGGTACACTAGTACAATCCAACGAATGTGAATTAATGAGCTGAAGTCGAATACTCAGCGAAATCTCCCGATCAGGGGTCAATAATGAAAACCCACTGTTGAAAGCGAGGAAACCTACCATTGAGGCATGCAAGTTCCAAGGTACCAATTGGTTTCTAAATCTAATTCCTAGATAATGAGTTGAAGTCAACAGGAAAAGACTCGTCACAGGAGGGCCTTAATGTATCCCACATCAATGACATGAAACAAGTAACAAGATTTTATGTAGATCAGAGTAACAAGTGATTTAGGACTGACTCAGGGATGGCCGACGCAATAGAAGGCTTAAAAACTGCAAAAATGGACGATGCAATAAAAGGATTTTCGGGTTGAACTTCTCTTGGAACATATTGACAACACGACAACTGTATTGGAAACACTGACTCAACAACAGGGATCACAGACCAATTTGTAATCTTATAGGAGTATGATCAAGAGACAATTGGATTTTCCAACCTAGACACAAGGTGAGTGAAAGGGTGTCATGTTCAAAAACGACTCTTCCATGGAATACAGGTTTAGACACAATTCTCTCCAAATTTTCCCCCCACCATTTCTGGCGAGTACCTCTTTATTTTTACGCAAGCTTGAGGAGGATAAAATATTCTTGTAATTTAAGATCATCCTTTGGATGAGTCCCTCGGAGTATGTTTAACGAACCCTAGGAAGGAGTGGTTCGGTCCCATATGGGCCTTTCAATGTTTGTTTAACGAGTCCAAAGAAAGAAAAATCAGAGGTTTTTCATGATTATAGAGTCTAGAAAAACACTTAAAAGAGATCTCTCTCAGTTCCTTTTTCGTAAAGTAGTCTAATGAGACTGAAAAAGAGATAAACTATCGCTCAACAGAAATTTTCTTCAAATACTTTAACGAGCGTGAAAAGAACAAGATCGCTCAACAATCTTTCATGTTTAGAGAGTCTGAAAAGAGCTTAAAGGGAACTCTAGGGGGTTCCTTTTTCCTATAACCTTTACGAGTCTGAAAAAGTGATAAAAGTATACTCGGTTACATTCTCACTTATTTACGAGCATGAGAAAGAACAAAGACTAAGATCAGTAACTTATTCTCATGTATTTACAAGCATGAGAAAGAACAAAGACTAAGCTCGTGATTGTTTTCATTTTTACACAAGCTTTAAAAAAAAAAAAAACTATGCTTGGAATAGATTTTAATTTTTTTTACACAAGCTTAAAAACTAAACAAAACTGTGCTTGGACCCGATTTCATTTTTACACAAGCTTGAACCAAAGGAAACTATGCTTGCGACTTCCCAACGCATAACACAGGGATGGTTGGTACTTAGCCCCCAGCCTAAGAAACTAGTGGCTTAACTTTAGCATGAAGTCAAGAGGCCAAGGCCAAATGCCCCCCAAGCTTCGTTTCATCCAACTGCAAAGGCAAATGAAATGAAGTTTCAAATACTAGACGAAGGACTTGACTCAAACAGAGTGGGGGGAAACTATTTCATTTTTTAACGAGCTTGACATAGAAACAAGAACTATGCTCGTAGCCTCTATTTCATTGTTTAATGAGGTTGCTACAGAGACAAACAAACTATCCTCGTAAGTGGCTCAATCCAATCCAAGCTAATCCCAAAAAGCTCCAAAGCTAACCAAAGCTAAATTTCTCCATGAGAACTCCTCTCCTTTTATAAGTTGAAGAGGATAAGGTGAGGAGGTTAGGATGATCCCACTAAATCATGAAAGTGAGTAAGATCCAAACCATTCGGATGCCACCTCACCATAGAAGTTTCTCCTTCTAGAAGATTCGAGAAAACGCTTGTTTTTCCCATGTGTAGGCATTCTTGCACCCTGCCTATAGAGCAACCTGCGAACATCTCGCACCCTAGCTGGTGCAACCTGTGAGAATCAGGCATTCTCGCACCCTGCCTATATAGCAACCTGCGAACTTCCTTTTTTATAGGGTTTTTCCAAAGGGAAATGCAACTTCTTTTCTCAGGAAAAGCTCTTCACCCTTCTCTCTTCAGGAACTCAAGCCACTGACCCCTCTGAAGGTAACAAATAGGTTTACATCATTAACGATCATAGGGATGACGAAAATAATGTGTAACAGTTGGCTAGGGATTAGTATTTATGCATGAAGAGCACCCTAGGAATCAAACAAATTCTGGTAGAGACACAAGAATTGGTGTTGGGCTTGTAGAAAGTAGGTATACTGAACTTGTTCGAAATTCCACATTTTGGATGAAGTACGTAAACTAATGACTATGTAAAGGTGTTACTCAACTATGTTCATGGGAGGACACTCTGGCTTGATCCCCTAGTATTGATTGATAATGTGTTGATTGCGCATATCACAGGTTTGTGCAAAGTAGGAGAATACCCAGGACTATTTTTCAACAAAATAGGAGATCGAGCCTAATCCGAGTCCATGAAAGGAAAATTTGACACATTCAGAGGAAAGAGGGGTCTATATTTCAAGAGAATCAATGACAACTATGTCAGGTTTGCGACACAAGTTTTTTCCTGAAAACATTTGTGAAAATTTTGCAAATATGAAGTACCATCCACAGTAATTTCAATAGAAGATAAATGTAAGAAAGGAGTTCATATGAAATGGGATACATTTTTTAGTCAACCAATTTTTATAAGATTGCACAGAGGCATAGGATAAGAACATTGAAATTCACTATGCATTATTTCTCCTCCTCATTACACTGCTCAGGTGGCAAGATCTTGCATATTACCAATGCATGCGTACTTCAGGTCACAACCCTTTGACTGCTAGGTATGCTAAATTGTGACACACAACAATCAAGAGACAATAGAATGAAAACAATGCTACATTTTATACCTATTCGAAGCACATTACTGTTGTAGTTGAGAACACACAACGCATATTAGAGGAAAAAATAGTCACATACAAGGATATCACACGATTCAGATCTAGGATGCACCATATGTATGTGCAAGACAAAAAGGATCATGCGCGACAATGGTTTCCAACTAGTTATCGATTGACAACAAAAGACATGAACTTAATAATCACTGAATGGGAGGAATATTGGAAGAGCCCAACAAAAAAGACATGGTCATTAGAAGAGGAATAAGACCATGAAGAAAGTGAGGAGGAACAAGATAAGACAAATGGCACAGACGATCTTCCTGGCACATCTAAAATCATCGATGCGGGACTCAAAATGAAGGATAAGGGGCCATAATAGGCAAGAGGGGTGTGATATAAAGTTAAGGAACACAGTAAGACTCCATTTTATATATTAACCAATGATTATATGGATAGGATTGGTTACTAGATATGGGACACCAAAGAATAAATCAGAGAGGAAGCATCAAAGAAGCAAGAAGAACAATAAAATAAGGTGCAGGATCAACTGGGAATAATTTAACAGATACTAGAAACAACATGTGTCATGAAAGAACATAGAACATGGGGAGGATCATCCACAGAACCAAGGACAGAAGCGAAAGTGTGTAGCCAACCTTGATACAGCTAACAAGGGAACATAGAACCATACATGTTGAGGCAGATGCTCTAGAGTTCCTAGTGGGAGAATTACAGGAGAAAATAAGTCGTTGGGATAGCTTAATATAGTCATATAAAAAATACCCATACAAATATTATAGGACTTACAAGAAGAATTGGTGAAAGAAATAAAGAACATAGGAGATGCAACGGACTGAGACTTGGAAATCCTAAGGGATGAAATATCCCAAGTGAAACAACAATGTGATATGGCACATCAACAAAAGAAGGAGATTGAAGGATGAATACAAGAATTTATGAAGAATAAAGAGGGGTTTTAGGAAAGGGTTATTAAATAACTACAGGAGAAAGACAAAGTTGAAGTGATAGTGCAGAAGACTCAAGCAACTATCTAGAAATTATACAAGGAAGTACGATAAGTTCCCCTAGTAATAGAAGCCACTATGAAGGAACAATTGTTGAATATTGGTGAAGTATTTAAGGGATTCATGGAGTATATCCAATATTTACAATTGAGGAGCATGCTCGAAATTCCACCAGAGGTGCGCAAAGGTAGGGTGGGGATGGAAACGATAGAAGTTTGCAATATTAAGAAAGTAGAAGATGAATTGACAAAACCTTGCAAGGAGAATGCATAGGTATGGACAGAGCTCATGGGAGACCCAAAAATGAAGGCCATAGAGGCCAAGCTAAGAGAATCAAAAGACTAGGTGCATGAGGTAGCTGAAAAGGCGACTACATTGCCACCAATGGAGGATATGGAAGCCATTTTGGCTCATTAGCTGACATTTGTAGAAGTGGAGAGACTGAGGGACCAAAAAAATATTCTTCAACGGAGACTCGAACCATGGTAGGAAGAGGTTGTAAGGGTAATTTGATAATTGGCTTCTATACAAGGTAAGTTCCAACAAGCAGTGGTTGAAGCAGAGGAAAAACTGATAGACTTGACCTCACAGGGCATAGAGGAGATAGAAAAAACAAAGGCCACAATTTTCAAAGAGGAAGAGGTTGTTAAGGCTTCCTCTAAACACTTCATTTCGGCATGGAAGAAGATGTAACAGGGATGCGTGGCTTGGGATGAGCCACATGTGAGTGTTTGGGGCCTATTGACATGTAGTTTTGGATAAAAATTTTGGAGAAAAGCCTAATTATAAGGAAAGTAATGCACATATAAGACACATTCCACATGATAGTGTGCAGAAAAAGAAAATCATGCACGAGGAAGACTCCTCACAGAAAAAATAATAAAGCAAGAGAATAAGAGAATAAAGAGCGAGATAAGGATGATAACAGGACATTCCAAAAATAGAAGAACAATAGAAAAGAAGCATGAAGAGCGAAAAGAGGAATAAAGCAATCAACCAACCAATCAACTAAGATGGACATGCATTGTAATGGGATAATTTTGGGATAAATGGACTAGGGTTTTAATCCCTATATTTTCAGGCATAAATATGTAATAGGTTGGGAAATTATGGGGCGAAAAGATTATGCCAGAGTCATGAATGTAATAGTTGTTTGGAAAGGATAAATATGAATAAAGAGAGTGTTTAGAGATGATATTGAAACTTTTCATATCTAATTGTCTCCATTTTATTATGAATTATGTTGTTATGCCTCATAGAACAGACTTAGTTTATGGATTAATTCTGGCATAATATTCATGACTATGACTTTGAAGAATCTTTGTAATAATCATAAATATGCTAGGCAGAGGAATATGAATCATACGAAAGTAACTCTAACTAAAGCTAAATCACCCGCATAAATATACGAAGGAAGAATGAAGAGGTTGTTTGTCTCCCTTTCCCTTACTACTACAGAAAACTGGTTCTTTTAATCCCTGTAACATCCCCGACCATCAACACACCTCTTTCAGGAAACACTACCAAAATACCTTGTCTTCTACAACTATCTCTGATACCAAAATGTAACATCCCCAGCCATCAACACACCTCTGTCGGGAAACTCTACTGAGGAACATACATAGATCTATATAACATGCATTTTTAATGAATTTAAAACAAATAAAACAGAGTTACTACTATCATGCAGATTCAAATGGAATTGAAATTAATTCCTACATGCAACAAAATGCATGACAACATTCAAGAATGACATACATGCGTAACATACATAATTAACCATGGGGATGATACTTATCTTTTAACTGGAGTAAAAACCACCAACTACGTGCAGACCTTCCATGAACCTCCCAGCCTTAGACCACACTACTCATCATTATCAGTAGTGGGTCACCCCGAGCTGGGACTAAACTCCACCGGGAAAGGGATTCCTAGGCTAGATAAGGTCAATAGGAAAGTCACACAGTTTAAGAGAAAGGATTCTCTCCTAGGAGCCACTTATGCCTACTTCTCTTAGACTCACATTCCCCACATGTCTGTCCCACCCCAGGAGTATACACGTTCACTATCACATAGTACATCGACTACTCCACCTCCCTTACGTTGGGCTTCAACAATAGGCTAGACTGGAATTATCAGAGCTCTGTAGCATCTATGGGACTCCCTCCAGGAGAAATCACCTCCTCAGCACACTCTCTCACTTTGATAGAGTTTCTCATAGGCTTGAAAACCTGCTTCTTCAAGCCACAACCACCTCTCTCACCTGGAGAGAGTGAGTTTCTCACAGGCCTGACAACCTACTTCTTCGACCATAATAGATAATTCGAGTAAGGCAAGGGATGACTCAGTAAATTACAGAGGTGCAAAATGGTCATGCATTCATCAATGGTGGAAATGGGTGGCAGCGGGCTTGCTCAGTGCATGAGTGAACTTGTCAAGAGAGATGGTTAGATTGGTCTAGCATAGCCAAAATGATTAAAGCATGAGCCTAACTCTGGGCATGAACCCCCCCGCGTGCGCGATATTTTTTCCTGTGTGTACGTGAGTTCCTGAGTGATTGAGTAGGTGTGTGAGAGTTCCTACATCTTCCTTAAGTATGCATGTTCCTAAGCTGACACCTGTCACTTAGGAAGCACGTTCATTTCCTTTTGGAAGTCACCTGTCCTTCCCTAAGAACCGAGGATAAAAACATATCCTTTGAAACAATAATAATAAATTATTATTCTCTTGGACTTAAGACCTTAGGATTAGCCCCTCTTTCCAACCCCTCAACCTCCTCTCCCTTACCCAGCCTAGTGAATATTAGTCCCCCGTCACTCTTTCTTCATGGTTGGTCTACACACAATGATGTTTTTATATTAATAATATGAATATTTACATTTATAAAATAGGTTCCTAGTCTTTAACACCTAGGCTCTTCGGCCTCCTAACACATAAGCCTACCATCTTATAATTGCTCGAATCACTAGCCTACAAAACATGTTTACAATTCTTAAAACAATAGGGGCTCGTTCCTGGGTTATTACAATGCCCTCCCCTTATTTTTGCATTGTCCTCAGTCAAACTTATTTACACAGTATCAACAAGATTTTTCAAAATATTTAAAATGATGTGAGTATTCTTCCCGCATAGCATCCTCATGCTCCTATGTCATGTCCTCAGGACCGTACCAAGTCCACTGGACCTTTACAAGCCCTATGCCTTGATTTTGGAGATGTTTTCTCTTCCAATCCAATATTCACACTGGATGCACTTGCAATATGCCTTCTTTCTCCACTTGAATCAAATTCCAATCAATAACATGATTAACATCAGGTCTATATTTCTTAAGAAATAAAACATGAAACACATTATGTATAGTCATGGATGCAGGCAATGCAAGCATATATGCAACTGGTCCAATCCTTTCTAGGATTTCAAAAGGCCCACAATATCTGGATGCCAACTTGGAGCAGTTTCCCAACTTTAGGGAACTTCTGTTGGATTTCACTTTCAAGAAAACATGATCACCCACTTTAAAATCCATGTGGGTTCTATTCTTATGAGCATAAATTTTCTTCCTGTCTTGCGAAACCTTCAAATTCTGCTTAATTTTTAGCATTTTCTCTTCCATTTCCTTGAAAAAATATGGCCCAAGTATTGCTCTATTAGTTGGGTTATCCCAACTTATTGGGGTGTTGCACCTTCTGCCATAAAGTGCTTGAAACAGACTCATCTTCAATGATGCTCGATACCCATTGTTGTAGGCAAATTATACCAAGTGTAGGTAGTCTTCCCATTTATATGGTTTGTCCATCACATACATCCTTAGCATATCTTCTATCACTTTGTTCACCCTCTTTGTCTTCCCATTAGACTCAGGATGATAAGCAATATTGAAGTTCTGATTTGTTGTGAATTCTTTGAATAACCCCTTCCAAAACTTTGAGGTAAATTTCATGTCTCTGTCAGACACAATTGTCTTGGGGATACCATGAAATCACGCTACTTCCCTCATACATATATCGACAACATTAGCTTCCTTGTGAGTGGTCTTCAATGGAATAAAATGGGAAACTTTAATAAGCTTATCCACTACCACCATGATGGAATCATGTTTCTTATTTGTTCTGGGTAATCCTATGATGAAATCCATTGTCACCACTTCCCACTTCCAATCAAGAATGAGCAATGGCTACAACAACCCTGCTGGGTGCCTATGTTCATCTTTGACCTTCTGACACTCCATACATTTGGAGATGTATTATGCATTTTCCTTCTTCATACGTGGAAAAAATTAATGTATCTTGACTGCTACCAATGTTTTCTGATATCCAGGGTGTCCAGCATAAGACACATTATGCATTTCTTTCAATACCGTAATTCTTAATTCCTAGGAATTAGGTACATAAATTCTATTTTTGTACAGGAGTGTCCCATCAGCTTCCAATTTATAATCTTCCACTTTCTGTAGAATCTTAACTTGTTGTATCTTTTCTACCAATTCCATGTAATACAAATTTGCATTTGGAGCTTCCAAAATTATGCTTTTAATATCAAACTGGTACATGCTAATGGTCATAGCATGTAGTTCATGGACTCTTCTGTTGAGTGCGTCAGCCACTTTGTTCTCCTTTCCTTTGATATTCTTTATATCAAATTCATACTCACAAATAATTCCAACCCTCTAATCCGCCTAGAATTCAAGGTTGGCTAATCAAAGAAATACTTCAAACCATTATGGTCTATCCTTAGTTCAAACCTATTTCCCATGAGGTAATGTCTCCATTTCTTCAGAGTGTACACTATAGCTTCCAACTCCAAATCATGAGTGGCATAGTTCTTTTCATGCTCCTTCATCTTCCTGGACTCATAACATATTACAAACCGATTCTGGCTGAGGACTCCTCCCAGTCCTTCTTTGCATGCGTCTGTACACACTAAAAAATCTTCCTTTGGATCTACAATCCTCAGGTTTGAAGAACTGTTTAACAACTGCTTCAATTGCTGGAAGCTTCTCTCACATTATTTTGTCCATTGAAATTTATTCTCCTTCCTTTGCAAGGAAGTGATGGGGTGAGCTATCCTTGAGAACCTTGAAATGAACCTTCTGTAATAGCCATCTAGACCCATAAAGGATTTGACTTCTATCACATTCTTCAGTGTTGACCATTCTCTGATGGCTTCTATCTTCTCAAGATCCATGACTATCCCATCCTTTGAAATGATATGCCCCAATTAATGGATCTGCTTTTGATAGAATGAACACTTTCTAAATTTGGCATATAGTTGGTGCTCTCTTAGCTGCTGCAACACAATCCTCAAATGATGTTGCTATTCTTCCTTCGACTTGGAATACACCAGGATGTCATCCAAAAATACTATGACAAACTTTTCTATATATTCCATGAATACACCATTCATTAGGGACATGAAAATAATGGGTGCATTTGATAATCCAAATGGTACCACTGTAAATTCATAATGACCATACCTTGTTCTAAAGATGGTCTTGTTGATGTCTTCATCCTTTATCCTTACCTGGTGGTACCCTGACCTGAGATCTATTTTTGAAAATACCTCGACATCCTTCAACTGATCAAAAAGATCATCGATCCTCGGTAAAGGATACTTGTTATTAATAGTCACTTTGTTCAACTGTCTGAAATCAATGCACAATCTCAATGTACCATCTTTCTTCTGCATGAACAAGACTGGGGTACCCCAAGGTGATACACTTGGGCATACATACCCCTTCTTCAGAATTTCTTCAAGATGCAAATGTTGTTATTTCATCTCTGGTGTACACATTCTGTAAGGATATTTTGACACTAGAGATGCTCCAGGGATCAGGTTTATAGAGAAGTCAATATCTCTCTTCAGGGGTAATCTAGGTACCTCCTGTAATACATCTTCAAAATATTTTAATAATGCATGGTTTCCCATATTCGACACCTTATCCTTAGGTCCTTCATCCATATGAGATGCAAATAATTGGCAGCCTTTCCTGTAGCACTTCTTCAACTGCATTGTTGATATTTCTTTGATAGCAATTGCTCTGTGAATTCCTTGGATGGTTCTTCGATTTCCTTCCTCATCTAGGAAAGTGAATGCCTTGTTATGACAGTCTAAGATGGTGTGGTGTTGGTCCAACCAATCCATCCCAATTAGACAGTCATAGGAACGTAGAGGTAAGATGACCAATTCATCTCTTATGCTCATCCCGTTCATGTCCACTGGGCAAGACTTAACCAATTTAGTAAATTTTCTCTTGGCTCTTGTAGCCAAGTGCACTAAACCAGATATTCCATGCTTTCTTCTTGGAAAATGAAAACTTTCCACCATCTTGGGATCTATATAACTATGACTAGCCCCTGAATCAATTAAAACAATAAAGGCATGGTTGTTGATCATACCTTCCACTTCAATCATATGTGACTGCTATTCCTCTTGCTTGTTGTCCAGGGCTACGTATATCCTTGGTACACTTCTTCCCATGTCCTCCATAGTTTCTTCCCATTGAACATTGTGGACAAATCTCACCTTGTCATTTTTATGGGGGCAATCTCTATACCTATGATTTCTTTTACAACCCAACATTCCATAGGTAGATGTATTGGCATTTGACCACCTATTTCATTCTTCCTAGGCTCTATAAAACCTTGTTGTCCTTAAGGAATGTTTCTAAAAGAGGATGGTTTAGTTCCCTTCTTCCTTTGATCCACCTTGAATTTCTTCTTGTCTTCCCAAACCTTCCTGAAAGTAGGCTTTCTCCTTGTTGCTCATATAAGCATTTTTCTCTCCTTATAGTTTCTTCCATAGTTTTAGGATAATCATACTAGATCTTGTCACCGATGGAAGATGGAATTCCACTTAGATACCTTTGAATTTTTACAGTCTCATATTTGATGAAAGGAACATACTTCAACAATTCCAAAAGCCTTCGTTCATATTCATCAATGGTCATGCTACCCAGCTTGAGTTCAAAGAACTCTTGTATCTTTTTGTCATAATATCTCTTAGTCAATTATTTATTTTCGAAATACTTCTTGAATTCGTTCCAAGTAACATTTTTCTCTTTAATGTGTTTCACTTGCACAAGTTCATCCCACCACATAGATGCCTTTCCTTTCAGTTGATACATTGCAATTATTCCTTCTACATGAGAGGAATAATTTTGTAGTTGGAAATATATCCTCATGCCAAAAATCCATGTCTCAACATTTTCCTCCTTCTTGTGCTCTCCATAAAATGTAGGAGGCTTAATATTGTTCATTTCACCCTTCAGTTTATCCACTCCAGATCTCCTGTGCTTTCTGGTAGGAGATGGGCTTGAGCTATTGTGCTCCCTTCTCTTGGAGTGCCCTTGGGAGTGATGATGGTGTCTGCCAACACTCCTTGATTTCCTCTTGTCACCAAGGACCTGTGACTTCCTGATTTACTGGAGTCACTCTCCTTATCCAATTTCCTTTCTATCCTTTCCAAGCTCTGCATCAACTTTAGGTTGAATTCTCCTTGTTGATCCCTAGCTTTCATGAGCTTTATGTTATCTGGTTGGTGAGTTTGGACATCTTTTTGCAATCTTTCAATGATTTTCATCATGTTTCCATCCTTATATATGTCTTTTCCATGCCTATTTTATTTCGATCCTTCAACTCCCAAATGGACATTCATTCCTCTTGCTTCATTCTCTGAACTGTAAGCATTTTGTGCCTCCTCCATTCTCTGTACTCTGTCAAAATTCAATTCGGTTCTGACAATCATTGAATCTGAAAACACAATATAAAGTCAACCGAATTTTGTCAGGCCAACAGTCCTTAACAAATTCCACAGTATTCATAAACCAATCTGATTCAAAGAAAACTTTCGGATTCCATTTTCTCTGATTCTCATTCAATCAGAAATCCCCGTAGATCCTTTCTTTCTAATCTTTATTCTGCAATAATTTTCTTTCAGGAACTAGTCCCTTTCTCTTAGCCCCCAACTCATGCGACCATGGGTTGTGGCCAAGCACTAGATCTATGGGTTCTCATTTGGGACTTTGGGCCTATGGCTTTAGAAGTTTTCACAACACATTTCAAGAGTCTCTTAGAGTTTCGAACTAACAAAATCGCGAAGTAAGAAGGATCGAAAATCCATGACTACTCAACATGTAGCAGATGATACCCACTATTGGAATTCAAGAATCTGAGCTTTGGGACTTTAGAGGATTTCACATCCACACACCCCCAACACCCTGAACCATTAATATTCGAACACTTCCATGTAACCTTTGGTGAGGTTATTATGTCTCGTCTCCCCGACATTATGAAACTTTTGAAAGTTCTTCCTTCCATTTCCTTATGTAACATTCTTCCAGAGTGTCAAGTCTCTGGACTTCACAACTGGTGCCATGTGTTCACTGGGATCATTAGGGCCCCCACCACCCATACTCGAGAGGAGGTCCATGTGGTGAAACTTCGTAATGGACATGTGGACCACTCATAAAGGTGACACATGTCACCTTATAAGTGACACTTTAATATTTGGCGAGTCTGAAACCCATTGAAATGTGGCACACATCCCATGAGTCCATGCCATTCTCAATGACATCATCATTCCTCATTGCTTCATAATTTCAGGTTTTAGAAGTTTTTACGCCTTCTTCCTTCCAGTCTCTCGAATTCTGAATTTTTTTACTTCTTTACCTCTGGTTCCACATAGTACAGTTGTCACCAACTAAGGTGGTGGCACATGGAATGACTAGGAAGGTCCATGCCACCCCTAGCGATCTCATCCTGCCCCACTACATTGGCTCTTTTGCTTCGACGCTTCAGGATTTATAAGTTTTCGCATCGACACACCCCACTTCTCCCGAATTCTGAAGTTACAATTTTCCATGAGATCTATAGCTCACATCCACTTGCATGTAAATATGGTGGTTCTGATCTGCTTCCCCCCCCATGTCTTACCTTCTTCTCTTGGATTGACCTAACAACAAGGATTTCAGGTTAACCCTCCAGCACTTTCCCCAGATCTAACGGTCGTGAAGGATTCTCCTTTTTATGAAAATATCCTATGGCCAACATTACTCCGTGGCCCAATACCATGTCTGTCGTGGTTTTACAATACCACTAATCCTCTTGAACTTCATAACATGTCCATGGTAACCTCTTGCCACTCATGAATGTTCTGAGGTTCGAAATTGGTTCTTCTTGACACAATTTCCACCTGAAACCTTGGTTCTCATGACCACTTATTGGCCCATCCAGTCTCAATGCTTGAACCTTGGCTCTGATACCAAAATGTAACATCCCCGACCATCAACACACCTATGTCGAGAAATGCTACCAAAATACCTTGTCTTCTACAACTAGATCCGATACCAAAATATAACATCCCCAACCATCAACACACCTCTGTTGGGAAACGCTACCGAGGAACATACATATATCTATATAACATGCATTTTTAATGAATTTAAAACAAATAAAAAAGAGTTACTTCTATCATACAAATTCAAATGGAATTGACAATAATTCCTACATGCAACGAAACACATGGCACCATTTAACAATCAAAGACACGCGTAACATACATAATTAAGCATGGGAATGATACTTATCTTTTAACTAGAGTAAAAATAATCAATTGTGTGAAAACCTTCGATGAACCTCCCAGCCTTAGACCACACTTCTCATCACTCTCAGCAGTAGTTCACCTCTGATTTGGGACTAAACTCCATCGGGCAAGGGATTATTAGGCTAGCAAATTTCAATAGGAAAGTCACACAATTTAAGAGAAAGGATTCTCTCCCAGGATCCACTTACACCCACTTCTCACAGACTCTCATTCCCCACATGCATGTTCCACCCCAGGAGTATACACCTTCACTGTCACAGTCCATCAGCTCCTCCACCTCCCTTACCTTGGTCTTCAGCAATAGGCCAGAATGGAATTCTTAAAGATCTGTAGCAGCTACAGGACTCCCTCCAGGAGAACTCACCTCCTCAGCACACTCTCTCACCTGGAGAGAGTTTCTCACAGGCCTGACAACCTTCTTTTTCAATCTACAACAACCTCTCTCACATGGAGAGAGAGATTTTCTCATATTCCTGACAACCTGCTTCTTCAACCACAATAGATAATTCAGGTAAGGCAAGGGATGACTCAGTAAATTACATAAGTGAAAAATGGTCGTGGGTTCAGCAATGGAGGAAATGAATGACATCAAGATTTCTCATTGCGTGAGTGAACTTGTCAAGAGAGACGGGAAGACTAGTCTAGCATAGCCTAAATGATGAAAGCGTGACCCAAACTCTGGGCATGAACCCCCCCCCCCCCTNGTATTACAATCCCAATAGATACCTCAGGTGAGACTTTATCTAGACAAGCAAGTGATTTTGAAAGGGATGGTTTCTGGTGGGTTTTTTGGTCATAGGTAAACCAAGCCTTGGGTCTTATGACCTGTGCGCAGAAAAGTAAGACAACACCAATGCATCATAAACTTCACAGGGTTTTGCATGAACTTGTTGTCATTGAGAAAAACTAAGTCTTCCACTTGGAACCTTTTATGTTTAATATTCCTATCATGCCATGCTTTTTCTCTTTCCTTCTGGACTTGTTGATGGAACCCTTCCACAAATCGGTCTTCCTCGAGATGTAAAACTTGTGATAATATTTCTTGTACTGTGCTAGAGTCTAAAAGATTAACAATCACTGCAACATGCAAGATCGACACAATAAATTACATTGACATTATTTCTTCTTTCTCATATATCAACCTAAAAGGTGTATGTCCTATCAATTTTTTTCTTGTATTCGTATATTCCGATTATACTACAACAATCCTTAAGTCCCCATCATCCCTTCCTACATTGCAGAGCTTTGTTAGATCATTCTTTAAAAAAATTTTGAAGTCTTCTATTGTCCCATTTTCCTAAGGATGATACAAGGTGATCCTCTGATGGTGAATTTGGAACTCCTCAGTCAATGTTCCAATTTCCCTATTCAAGAACTGTGTCCCTTGATCACTCAATAGAGTACGCAAGTAGCGAAATATTGTAACAACATTATCAAACAAAAATTTTGTAGTAGTCTCTACACTATAGTATGTGACCAGCATTGCTTTTGCTCATCTGGTCAAATACTTTTTCATGGTAATTATATGCCTAGCTTCTAATCTCTTGGCTGGTGGATTAATTGGTCCAATGAAGTATATTTCCCATTTATCAAAATCATGTATCGTAACCTATGGATGAAAATAAATCCCATCCCTTCAAGATGGATTTCCAACCCTTTGACAAAAATCACATGATTGACAATATTCTTTAGCATCCTTCTAAAGTGTGGGCCACCAGAGCGCTAGGCACAAAATCTTATGCGTTGTCTATTTACCTACATAGTGTCCTCCTGCAATACCTTTGTGTTCTTTTGATAGTATCATTGACATTTAATGTTCAAACAAACATCATATTAATATCCCATTTGCACCTAAATTATATAATTTTCTTGCAATTAGATGATAGTCTACTTCCTTAACCACCAGTTTTTTCTTTTGTGCAACTGTCATGTCCGATGGAGTCATTCCTGTACTCAATAATTGCAAAATTCTGTGAAGTAATCTTCCATCATTTGAACCACAAATAAATGTGCATTCAGTAAACTATCATCTAGATTCCCTGTATATTCTCCTAATAGTAGGCGCAATAAGTGATATGGACTTGCATTAAATTTTCATGGCTTAATGATGACTTCAAAGTCATATTCTTGGAACAAAATTAATCATATGAAAATTATCCCCCCTAACATTGTCTTGTTCACTAATTATATTATTGTAGATTGGTTTGTATACATCTTGAAAGAGAACCCAACAAATAGTTTTGAAACTTCTGAAGCACATACACCATTGCCAAAACCTCTCATTCTATTGTAGTATGGATATTTTCTATTGTTTACAACTTCCAACTTGCAAATGAAATTGATTGGTCTAACTCTCCTTCTCGTGGATGAGATAATAATGCACCCAAAGCTATGGACGATGGATCCGCATGAACATGAAATTCCTTCTTCCAATATGTGAATATCAAAATTGGTGCAGTCACTAACATTTTATTCAATGTGTCCAAATCTTTCTGGTAGTCCTCATTCCACTAGAATTTACTTCTTTCTCCAATAACTTCTCCATGGGTGTTGTAATCTATGCATATCCTTTAATGAACTTCCTATAGTATCCCATATGGCCCAGTGTTTCTCTTAAATTTCATACTAATGTAGGCGGTGGTAACTCTAGAATCACTGCAATATTGGAAGGATCCACTAGTAAGCCTCGCTTACATACCACATGCCCCAACAAAATTCCAAAAGGCGCAAAAAAAACACATTTTTTCAAATTCAATGAAATATGGAATTTCCTACATCTATCCAACATTAATATCATTACTTTTATATGATAATTTAATAGACTAAAAATAGTCCAATCATCCAAATAAACTTCATGGAACTTATGTATAAATTCCTTAAATGTTGTGACAAATATTCTCGAGAAAATTGAAGGTGTGCTCTTAAGCCCAAAATGAATCATTGCATACTAGGGGTTTTCCACTTTGTCGCAAAGCTAGTATTATATATATATTCCTATGCAATATTTATCTGGCGATATCCTAAGAATCCATATGTGAAAGATTAGGCCTCCTACCCATGTACATTCTCTAACACTTCATCTGTAAAAGGTGTTGGAAATGGATTGTGCATACATGCATCATTTAGATTTCTTAGTTCTACACAAATTCTAATTTCCCCTATTTTTGTATCTTGTACTACCATTGGACTTATCCATTCTGATTCTACTATTGGTTCAATGATTCCTATTTATAACATTTGGTCTATCTCTTCCTTTACCTTCTCTTTATATTTCAGGTTCAGTCTATAGGGTATTTGTCTTACTGGCTTAGAATCTAGTTTCAAAGGAATATTCATTTCTCCTAACTCACTAGCTATCCCTTTCATTTATGAAAAAATGGTTGGGAATATATCCTGATACTCCCGCAGTAAGTATTCAATCTTTTCCATAGTTTCATCATTCTCGTAGTCACCTATTTGTGCAAACTTTGGTTTCTCTTTTGTCTAAGTATTCACCTTACGCATCCTTAATGGTTGTGCATACACAACATATCCAAGATCTGGACTTTCTATTGCACATTGCCCCTCAATTTCATGTATTTATATATTTATGGGATCTTCCTCGTCTTGATATTTTTTACCAACATTATAACATTCCAGTATTTCATGAACCATCATAGAATCTCTATGCAAACTACACACAGGTACTACATCCATTGTCCCTTCTCTAGAAAAAATATTGTTTCTAATGGCCTAAAAAGATGCATCTACCAATGGTGATTCATTTTCAAACATAAATGTTATGTTATATATTTGGGTTCCAGTTCATTGTTTCTCTATATGCAGTTCTAGTTCCTTGTACCAGTTCATGGGGATCGTATCCAATGTACATATGAACTTATGCGTCCACACCTTCTTTAGTATCAAACTCCATACCTTTCTTCACTATGCAATATGATATTTCAGGTCACTTACTCCTACATATTTCTATGCAATATACTCAACCTCGGTACCAAATCTAATTTTCATGAATCTTTTACACTACTTCCAATCTTCTATTCCATATTTATTTGAATCCCACCATCTAGCTGGAGTGGCCTTCAAGAAAAAATCTAATGACAAAACTCTTTGTTGCTCAGTTATCTACAACTCAAACACCTTTAAAAAAGATCCCATGTCATTCAAACCATCATACTTGGGTGGGTCACATAACTTTGTTCCAATATAGCGCAATGATTGAGTACTACGGGCACATTGTCTAGTTGATACTTCATGCATCCTTTTCTTCCAGTGTTCCAAAACTTCCTTTGAATGTGATGCACATGAGATAATTCTTCTCCAATTTAGTGTTCCATCTACAAATGGATTAACATAGTCATCCATTCATGCAATCATGTTTTACACGTTATCAATTCCATTCCCTTTAGCTGGTTCTATGTATCTCTTTCCTTCTATCAAATCCAATGGTGTAGTAACCTTCAAGTCCCCTACTTTGAATATAATTTCCCTTCTCTTCATATTAATAATAAATTTATTGTAAATGTTAATTCAAGCCCCATTAG
>ML783231.1:74089-91925 GCA_009831015.1 Picea engelmannii | reverse complement strand
TAAAGAAAACTCAGGTCCCATATGGGCCTTTCAATGTTTGTTTTATGAGTCCAAAGAGAGAAACCTCAGGGGTTTTTCATGTTTTGAGAGTCTGAAAAAAACTTAAAGAAAACTCTCCCAGTTCCTTTTTCATAAAATAGTCTGGACGAGACTGAAAAAGTGATAAACTATCGCTCACGAAACGTTTTTTCAAATACTTTAACGAGCGTGAAAAGAACAAGGTCGCTCGGCCATCTTTTCATGTTTAGAGAGTCTAAAAAGAGCTTAAAGGGAACTCCAGGGGGTTCCTTTTTCGTATAACCTTTACAAGTCCGAAAAAGTGATAAAAGTATACTCGGTTACATTCTCATTGATTTACGAGCACAATAAAGGACAAAGACTAATCTCGGTAACTTATTCTCATGTATTTACAAGCATGAGAAAGAACAAAGACTAAGCGTGGGATTGTTTTCATTTTTACGCAAGCTTCAAAACAAAACAAAACTATGCTTGGGATAGATTTTAATTTTTACACAAGCTCAAAATCTAAACAAAACTATGCTTGGACCTGGTTTTCATTTTTACGCAAGATTGAACAAGAGAAAACTATGCTTGAGGTAAGTGGTTTCATTTTTACACAAGATTGAACAATAGAAAACTATGCTTGGACTTCCCAATGCATAACACATGGATGGTTGGTACTTAGCCCCCAACTTAAGAAACTAGCGGCTCAACTTCAGCATGAAGTCCAGAGGCTGAGGAAAATGCCCCCCAAGCTTCATGTCATCCAACTGCAAAGGAGAATGAAAGGAAGCTTCAAATACTAGATGAAGGACTTGACTCAAACAGAGAGGGGGAAAACTATTTCATTTTTTAACGAGCTTGACAGAAACAAGAACTATGCTCGTAACCTATGTTTCATTTTTTAACGAGGTTGCCACAGAGACGAAAAAACTATCCTCGTGTGGTTTCATTTTTTAACGAGGTTGAAATCAAAAAACCATGCTCAAGTTTGGTTTCATCTTTTAACGAGCTTGAAATCAGAAAATCATGCTCAAAGACCCCTGTTTCATTTTTTAACAAGGTTGCCTCAGAGACACAAAAACTATCCTCGAAACCTCTGTTTCATTTTTAAACGAGGTTGGTATAGAGACACAAAAACTATCCTCGAAACCTCTGTTTCATTTTTTAACGAGGTTGCCGCAGAGACGCAAAAAATATCCTCGAAACCTCTGTTTCATTTTTTAACGAGGTTGTCGCAGAGACACAAAAACTATCCTCGAAAACCTCTTCGTGATCATGGATTCTAAGAGGACAATGCTCCAGAATGACACCATGTCAAGGGACAAAACTCTGTCATGGATTCCAAGAGGTCTTCATTGGAAGGAAGAAACACACTCTGGAAGGAAACCATGTCGAGGGTCGTGACAACAGTTAAGAGATCAAGCTCTAACAACCCTATCGAAGAGATCACCATGTCAACTACTGGATCTAAGTCATCAGAAGTCGAAGCCATGGGCGACAATGCCACATAATTGACTTGTGGCGGGGACGATACCGTCTGCATAAAAGAACCATTCAGGGAGGCAATCCAGGCGGGGTCAATGAATGAAAGTTGATCAACAGTCACAACTCGTCCATCGTGAGGGAAAGATATCACATGAAAAAGAGTAGAGACAATAGCTTTCATGGCATAGACATAATATCGCCCAAGAAGTAAAGAAAAATCCAAGGGGTCTTGGACTACCATGACATCAAGGAAGCCAGTTTTCCTTCCCAAAGTTACAATAAACTGAGGAAGGGTCCCTAAAGGTTGACTAGTTCTTCTGTTAAAAGCTAACAGATTCTGCGTAACTGGCGCAAGTGGAGGACAACCCAAATATTTCCAAGCAATAGAGGACAAAATACTAATAGACAAACCTTCATCTATCAACATTTTGGTAACGTCCCGACCACAAACCTGTACTGTAATATGGAAATGAATGTAAGAGGGAAGACGAGGTTCACTTAGCACACCCCAATCAAAATAGATGGCCTCATTACTTGGATGGGGTCCCATGGGAGAAGGAGAAATACCCCTCGACACGGCAGAGTCTGTATCAATGAGAAAAACATGGGCAATATCAGGTTTAATCTCTAGCGGGAGAGTAGGATCGACCGATTGAGAGATCAGATCGACCACTTGGGTTTCATTCTCCAAGGGGAGAATGGGGTTGACAGGTGGAAACGAATCGACTGCTTGGGCTTCACTCTCTAACGGGAGAGTGGGGTTGACCAAGGATGATATCGGATCAACCATTTGGTCTACTGGTTCAACTAAGGATGTGACCAGATTGACAACATGATCAACCGGATTGACCAGTGAAGGGATCAGAGTGATCATTCCATCAACTACAGGTGTGTTGAGAGAAAGCGTGCGATAAGCAGCTGGAAGTTGAGGCTGTGAAACAGTCATGTATTCCAGTAATTTTGAGTCTTCGTCCATATGAGGACAAAGGTGAGTGAGATGACTCCCTTTGCATAACATACATGGGAACTTGACTCTACTTTTCTTCTTCCAAACCATATCGTGACTAGTCGACGGGAAGTCATCAACATGTTGTTCAGAGGTGATCTTAAGTGCCTCCTCCTTCTTCACTACGCCAGTTACAAAGTTTGCAGGGGAAAGAAAACTTTCTTCATCATTTCATCCCTAATTACGCTGATATTACTCGGGGTTTTACACGTCTTCTAAAGAAAGGTTCAGAGTTTGTCTGGGATAAAGTTACCAACAACGCTTTTGAAGCTTTAAAGTTGTCCCTCACGAAAGCTCCACTTATTTTCCCTCCTGATTATAGTCGGGATTACTTTCTTTATCTAGCTTCTTCCGAGTATATTATCGGCATGGTTCTCTTTCAGGAGGATGATGCACACGATGAACATGTTATATATTACTTGAGTCAAAGTCTCACTTCCACTGAGATCAAGTACCAAAATGTTGAAAAACTGGCTTTGGCTGTTGTTCAAGTGGTTCAACGTTTTCACCATTATATTCTCTCCAGAAAAACTACAGTGATTTCACATTGTAACCCCATGCAACATATTTTGACACATCAATTGTTGGGGGCCAAGTACTCCAAGTGGATTGTCATTCTCCAGGAGTTTTACTTGGAATTCGATCGTTCCACGTCGAAGAAATCCTTAGTTTTTGCTGAGTTAATTTGTGATTTTCCCCACTCTGCCACGAAAAATGTAGCAGTCGATTCGTTACCTGACAAATCACTTTTCCTTATCAGTACTGATGATATTTGGTATGGAGATATCATTATATATCTCCAAACTCAAATTTTCCGGCCTTCTTTGTCTAGCGTCGAACACCGTCGTGTCCATTATCAAGCACATCATTATATTATCCTCGGTGATACTCTTTACCATCGAGGCATTCACTTTGTATTTCGGCGTTGTTTGACTTTTGACGAAGCTGAGAAAGATTTGAATGACTTCCATTCAGGAGCATGTGGTGGTCATATGTTTGGGTATGCTACTGCCCAGAAGATCTTACATGTAGGATACTTTTGGCCTTCCTTGTTCAATGACTACATTACTGTTGTTCAGAAGTGTCATGCCTGCCAGACCTATAATCAGAAAATTCGGTCACATCCTGCTCCCCTTCATCCTGTGGTATCAGTAGGTCCTTTTGAAAAATGGGGCATTGATTTCATGACATGTCACCCTCACTCGGCTGAGGGGCATGGTTATATTATTGTAGCTGTTGATTATTTTACTAAGTGGGCCAAGGCGATGCCAACATTCAATAACACTGGGAAGACTGCAGCGTTATTTATTTTCAACCATGTCATCACTCATTTTGGTGTTCCTCAGGCTATCGTTACCGATCACGATAGTTATTTTAGAAATTTTATGATGTCGGAACTTACGGAAAAGTTGGGCCTTCGTCATGATAGCTCAACACCCTATTATTCACAGGCTAATGGCCAGTTCGAAGCGATCAATAAGGTGCTTATAAATATGATTCAATGGATGATAAGAATTCATAAAACCAATTGGCACACGATGTTGTTTTCGGCATTGTGGGCATATCGAACATCTGTTAAATCTGCTACGGGGTTTACACCCTTTCGATTAGTTTATGGAATGGAAGCCATTCTACCAATAGAATGTGAAATACCTTCTTTGAAGCTAGCTGTAGAACTCTTACACAATACTTCTACTGAAGAGGAACGTTTATTGTATCTGATGTGATTAGACGAGACTCGTCGTGATGCTACGCTTGTAATAGAAGCTCAGAAGAAACGTGTTAAGGCACAGTATGACAAGCATGTCAAGCCTCACGTTTTCTCTGAAGGAGATCTTGTTCTTCTGTATGAACAAGATAAAGATGTCTTAGGAGCTGGGAAATTCGAACCAATGTGGCATGGTCTTTACATTGTTAGCAAAGTTTTGGAAAAAGGAGCGTATGAGCTAGTTGATTATGATGGTGTACCTTTGAGTGAACCCAGGAATCGGTTGTACTTAAAGAAGTACTATGCATAAGTTATTTGTGCACGAGTACTTGTATTTTATGTATCATATTGTGTGTGTGTTACTTTAGTTTTCTTTTGACGTTATCTGGTCTATGCCCTTACATGACGTTGTGTTTGATTGCCAGATGTCGGAGTATTCGCTACCTTATATTGGCTTCGCTGACGGTGCTAGCCGTAGTACTCGGAACCTAGCTTCTGCTGCATGGGCAATCTATGCCCCAACAAACGAGCTTATATCTTTACGAGGTGTATGTCTTGGCTAAGAAAACAACAACATCGCAAAGTATAGCGCCGTTATTTAATTATTGGTTGATTCTATCTCTCTCAGAATTCGTCATTTGGTTGTGCGACTTGACTCGCAGCTTGTAGTACTACAACTAAGTAATGTTTACTCTATTCGAAGTCCTACTTTATTAAGGGTATATTTGCGGATTCTCCTCTTGGAACGACATTTTGATCACATTGAATATCAACATATTCCTAGATGTCTTAATACATTAACAGATGATTTAGCTAATTATGTATTGGACAGGCATTTAAATCATTTATAAATCAAACACATTAAAATGTACACAATGTAAAGTAAACCGGTAGAAGYTGTGTATATATATAACGATCAAAAGAGTTTGTTTTTACAAAATGTTTGTCCAAAGAAAAAAATATCAAAAATTGAAGCTCCTGGCTTCTACATAGTGACGYCACRGATGACGTTCACGTTAACAGACTACTGCCCTAGCTACCCTGTGGAGTAGTTGGGCCATGGATGTTGAAAMTCCTAYAGTGTGACGYTGATCGCATCRTGGAACTTCTTCCAGAGTCATATCTGGAATATCTACTGTTAGGCCTTCTAGGTTCTGCTCCACGATCTGGTAATCCTCGGCATACTGTGGTAATACTRCTGCTKCTTCTCCTCRTCRTTGGATAGGAGAACTGTCGGCAAGTCTATATGGTCCAACRTCTGTGATTATCAACAAGTATTTGGTGTTAGTCTTCGGGTAAATCTATAAAATGAAAAACATTTAAATATGATAAAAAATTCAAAAACATTTAAAAACAAAATTTTTRTGTACTTCTTACCGAGGTCTCCCCACTGAGCGTCCTCAGGTAGTGCTAGATCCGRATCTCCTTGGAAATCTAGCCTGGCATATGTGTAGTCATCCACCATCARCATCTGGTTATGCAACCAGTCAAAGAAAATATYGTCATATTTGACGATAGGTCCTGCCACATGTCGGGCCATGAGCTAACACCACCGTAACATCCTCRGATCCCTRGGACCCAGAAAGTGCCATTCAGCCTGTAATAGAAGCATAGGGACCCTCTCTAGGAAGAAGGACACTAACAAAGATCCATATCCAAACTGTTTCAGATCTCCACACCTGCACTTAGTCAACTATTTTTTGATATTGCGTAATACTGCGTCAGCCCAGTTAAATACCTGGGGCTCAGTACACTCGATGGCGTACTGGAAATAGCTTTGCAAAGCCATATGTGGATCGACACGTCCAGCCATCCGAGCAATGGTAAAGAGAATAGTGTGGAGAGTCAAGTCAGTTACTCCCCAAATTTCCACTTTCCCTTTCTTTCTTTCGGCCTCAGGTACGCAGTACTGGTTGCAATATTCACTCATTTTTAAACCCCCTGCTCTACTGTCGGTCAAACTGACATAGGAACCTCGTCTGGATAATATGGTCAAGAAATATATGTCCTCTATGTCAATAGTCAATGTATGAGCTCCCACAATGAAAACTTGCTGGTCTGGATCCCACATTCGGACTAGGTACTCCAGTAATAGAACTTGGGCTCTCATGCCCGGGATACGGAAGTATTTTAAGAGACCACAGTCTCTTAGTGCAGCTATGGTGGAAGGATGGTTTTCGGCATTGGTGTTATCCTCCTCGTGCTCTCGTTCCCGCCACTCTAGCACCATGGTTGTGGCTATTTACCTACATAAGAAACATACAAACATGGTTAATGATCTTATACATGAAATAATTTTTTTCTATTGGTCAAACGTTGCATAAATTTTTGAGTTCTGCGCTATTCGTAGGTGACCTTCTACATACAGTGTGAACTTCTCGCAGGCGGCTTAAGGCCCACCTGCAAGAATGAGTCATTCTCGCAGGTCCCGTATGGGCCACCTACGAGAATGCCTCCATGCGCATAGGGTTCAAAAAACTAAGTTAAAACTAAAATTTTAACCAATGAAATCATAATTTTGAACCATGAAAAGATCAGGAATGGAGAACTTACCAAAATATTGCTGACGGCTTGTCAAATGATCAACCGTAGCTCCCGGAAATCGACACCGAATGTAGAGGGTAAAATGAGGGTTTTTGAACTCAATGGTAAAAGTGTGAAATGATATGGTAAATTTTTTTATTGACTCATTTTAATTACTTTTTACTATATAAAATGTGGGTTTTTTATGTTTATTTATTATTTAACCCTAATCACTAATGTGAAAATGATTGAAATGACTTGCAGGTAAGAAACATGGATGATTATAGACAGAAGTTTTCTACGATGTGGTGTGATTTTGATTGTTTTCTATGGTTTTGACATATAACCTCGAGCGCCTTTTGTCCATTCTTGCGCTTGTGAAAAACATAAGAATGTGACCGAGCGTTGTTTTATCACTTTTTCGGGCTCCCTGTGGTTATACGAAAAAGGAACCCCCTTAGAATTCTCTTTAAGCTCTTTTCAGATTCTCTAAACATGAAATGATTGCCGAGCAACCTTACTATCTTCATGCTCGCTAAAGTATTTGAAGTATGTGTCTTTCGAGTGATAGTTTAACCCTTTTTCGGTCTCATTGGACTATTGTACAAAAAAGGAATTGAGAGAGTTCTCTTTTAAGTGTTTTTCCAAACTCTATAATCTTGAAAAACCTTCGAGTTTACTATCTCTGGACTCGTTAAACAAACATTGATAGACCTGTAATGGGACTGAACCACTCCTTCCTAGGGTTCGTTAAAAATACTTCGAGGGACTTGTACAAAAGATGAGCTTATATCAACAAGCATATGTGATCCTCTTCAAGCTTGCATAAAAATAAAGAGGTACTTTCCAGAAATGGTGGAGGAAAATTTGAGAAAGGGATATGTTTCATCTTTGAATTGATTGGTAGTAAGTGTCGCTCTTGAACATGACACCCCCTATTTATCATTTGAAGCCAGTTTGGGAAATCCATTTGTCTCTCATTTGAATTGATAACAAGGTCTTTCCATGTGTCGTATTTGAGTCAATGCTGCCAAATCATTGGTCGTGTCATTCATATGTTCAAGAGAAGTCCATCTGAAACCTCTATTGAGTCGGCCATCTGCAGTTATCCTTTCACTCTGTGTCGGCCTTCCCTGTGTCCAAAGTCCAATTGCTACACTCTGTTTCACTTTCAAACTCAGCTACTCATTTCGTGTCATTGATGGGGGATACATCAAGGCCCTCCTGTGATGAGTCTTATTCCATCGACTTCAGCACATTATTTGAAATCAAGACTTAGAAATTATTCAGTACCTTGGAGCTTGCATGCTTCAATGGCAAGTTTCCTCACTTTCGATAGTGGGTTTACATCATTGACCCATGATCAAAAGATTCCGTCGGATGTTCGACATCAACTTATTTATTCACAGTCAATGGATTGTACTATAGTACCTTGGGAGTCATTGACATCAATGGTGATTTCCCTCACACTTGTTAACGGTTACATCAATGACCAGTAATTAGGTGGTTTCTACCATGTTCGACTTCGACACATGTAATCACATGGTTAGATTTGTAATTTGGGCGATGAGATTGAAGACCCTGGATATTATATTTGTGATCCAGGTTGCGATGGAGTATGTATGATTTGCGACACATAGATCCACTGTGTATGTTTCGTGGCTATGTCGTCTTTCTTTATAATTTGTCACATAGATCCACAGTGTATTCAGGTGGCTATGTTATATTGTGATGGCATGGATCCATAGTGTATGATTGGTGGCCATGACCTTTGTTTATGATGTCATCAGTCTATGATCTGAGTATGGGAATGCCTACCTCAGAAATTGGTATATATGATATTATGTTGATGCTTGGATGTTTGCAGGTTTCCGATTACATGTGCTCTTGGTTCTTGACACACACATGCAGCTTACAAAGTCTATTGATTGTCACTGGTTCCACTCTCAGAATTTGGGGGACATTCTGTTATCCACAATTTTGGTCATCGTGATTATGTTATGATGATGGAAAATCAATATTTTCACTAAGGACACTTTCCTGAGAAAATTTACATTTGTCTGCTTCCAGAAATCATACTTTTAAAGAAGGTTTGCAGGCTACCTATATATTTTCCTGCGAGAATGCCTGATTCTCGCAGGCTGCATTAAGATGGAGTGCGAGGGGTTTGCACTGTACCTAACTCTCAGGGTGCGAACATCTTCCAAAGGAAGGAAAAAGATAAATTCTCGAACCTTCTAGAAGGGAATCTTCTAGAAGGATGAGTTGGATTTCGAATGGTTATTCAGGTGCTGGTATTCCAGATATCTTGGGATCATTCCTATCCAAGTAACTAATCTATTTTCTCATATATATTGAGGGGAATGCTTATGGAAAAGGTGAGAAGAAAAATAGCAAGAGATTGATTGGAGAAGTAGTGTAAGATTGTATGAAGGACTGATGCTACAATAGCTAGAGACAACAACAAGGTCATCAAAAGTGGTTGATTTTCTTCATGCATGAGAAAGTGTGTGTGTCAGAGCTAGGAGCCATTGAAAGGAGATCTACAACATCAAGGCTCAGGTTGTAAGTTTCACTTTCTATCAATTTAATACAATAATATGTCCCTTTCCCATAAACATGATATCACTTTATTACATAACTCCTTGATCATATGTATAGATTAGCTATTGAATATATTGATTTGCTTTCACTTCGATTGGTTTGTATTGTTGTGATCTGAACGACACAAGAGCATTGGAGCGAATCTTGGAACAACAGAGACCCAAGGAAGTGTTCATAAGGTATGTTCATAATCCTTGCCTCTTAGTTCATTCAATAGTCTAGATCTAGGGAAAGTGTATTATTCTGTCCTGTTTTGTTCTAGATCCAGGTGGATCTAGGGAGATCGGTTTTTGTCCACACTTATGGATTAATCCTGAAACACTAATTGTGGTGATGAAAATGGGGTCATGGATTAAACAAAATATATAGTCTAAGTAAGACTTAATGACTCTTATGTTATATGATTGGACTGGAAATCCTCTTCCTCTCTTCTTATGTGTGGTATCTCTGTGATTTTGACTATTGCACAAGGTACTTTTCACTTTGGCTCACTTTGTGGCTCTCCTTTATCAACCCCAGTATTTTTCCTCTTGTACCTTCTTCCACTATCTAGTACTCCAAACTTGTCTTATTCATTTGATATATCTTGTTTGGTTTTTTGCATCCTTAGTCCCTCCCTTCTCTCTTCATCACTTATTTCATTCTATTCCTATCCCCAGACTATCCTCTTGTCACCCCTCAGTTTCCCTATGTGAACAAATCCCCTTAGAAATCATAATCCATTTTCATCACCCACTTGTCACACAACAACATATTTATCCACGTACCCAATGATCTCATGAATCTTCTGCATGAACCTTTGAAAATTTTCCTTTCTGCAACACTATATGAGTGGGTACAATCCACTACAAATTCTGTAATATATCCTCCTGATATACTATCTAACTATAAATCCACTTTGTGAGAAGTTTGATTACTTATACAATTCACTTGTTTTACCAACTCATGATTCCAATTCCTCGGTGCTATGGTTCGGTACCTTCTAGCATTTTCTACTTGTCTTTCTAACCACTCAGTCAAAATAATAAAAAAATCACTAAAGAAAATTTCATCCAACTCTGTGTACACATACTTCTGCATCCATTGCTTGTCACTCAACTAAGGGTTTATATTATCTTTCTGAGAAAAATAACTTGCCTTCCCTTCTAACCATTCTGATATCTCTTTGTTAGTTGGCCTCCAAAACATTCTCTCAATCACAGCTTCTAGGTCCTAACATCATAACCATTTGTTGGCACTGCAAATGGCTGTAAGACCCTAAGTTTGATTTATCTTTTCCAACAAAAAATCTTCAGACATCGGCCCTTTCAACATCACATGCATGCAGATAAAGTCTCACCCAAGGTGTAACATCCCTGGACACCCATGTCGAGCCATGCTACTCTAGAAAATGCTTTTATTCTCTTCTCAACATACTGTAACATACCCATAATCCAAATGAGCTATGCAACATAATTTTTTTGAACTGCATGCAATTAAAACATACACACATAGAACTCTTGTAGAAATTTATATATAAAACATAAACAGACAAATACATTCTGTAAATGCACAGATTTATAATGAAATAATAGTAAAAATATGCATGCAACATATACAGGCAATACCCATAAATATAAAGACAGTTATAACCACACATAGGATAAACCCATAAAAATAAACATGTAAATAGTAATGTAGCATGTAAATTTATCACACAATTGACACTTATATTGGTAAGAATATCTCCAATTGCATACAGAACTTCCATGAACCTCCCATCCTTAGAGCACACTTCTCATCACTCTAAGCATTGGGTCACCCTTGAGATGGGACTAAACTCCACCCAGGTAAAGGGATTCCTAACTAGGATGATGTGTCATAGACAATGAAAATGACTACGTCACAGGTGCCAACTCAAACCAACAACCTACAGTCCCTCATTCCCCACATGTCTATCCCACCCGATTAAGTGTGCCCCTTCTCTTCTCAACATTCCTTCAGCTGCCCCACTTCCTTTCCGGGCTTTAGCAACAACACAGACAAGAATTCTTAGAGCCATGTAGTTGTAGTTTAGCACCTTCGGAAAATCAATTCCCAACAATTCTCTCACCCAGAGAGAGATTTCTCATAGGCCTGACAACCCGCCTCTTCAATATCCCACGGGCATGACAACCCGCTTCTTCAGTCCAACTCCCAAGCTAACCAACTACACAAACATGTATAGGTATGGATATAGGTTTAGGTATAGTGATAGGAAGGTACAAAGGACAACTTCCTGAGTGAGTGAATGATCATGGAATGATTGAATGGATGAATGAATGATGGAAAATGAACTAAGTCCAAACTATATGTATGCATGTTCCCAACTTGACACTTGTCATGTTGGGAGCTACTTTGGCTCACTTGTCCCCATCCTTAGAACTTAGGATAAAATAATTATCTATATTTTATAATTCAAGGAATATTAATATAATATTCCTTTTTAGTTTAATCTCCTTATCTTAGCTCTTTTCCTTAACTTTTAGCCCCCCCCACCCTTCCCCAACTAGAAGAATTTAGTCCCCCATACTCTTTTATCATGGGAGGTCTGCGTGCAACGATGTATTTTATATTAAGGAAGAGACATATACAAAAATAGGCGCACTGGCCTTTAAAATCTAGGTTGTCTAGCCTAATACAAACATTAGCCTCCTATATTATAATAATTAGTTCGCCATCCTACAAAACCCAACATATACACAAATGCTCACTAGCCTCAAAATCGCGTGCACTTAAGTTGTTGTGCGTAGTATCGTGGAATGTGCACACTTCATCAGTTTACTGCGCAGTACATGTGTGCACTATGCCATGAAAGGTGCATACAAAAATGATATCAAACGACTCACAAAATTAAGTACATTTTCATTTTACATTTATAATTGGGTTCGACCTAGGGGTATTACATAAGGTATCTATTGGGGATGCAAGAACCAAGTTTTTGTAGTAGTGAGGGAATGGGAGGTAATCATGCTATTCATTCTTAATTATTGGTCCTATGAATGTTGTTTTGTCTTATCTCTTCATTATCTACTTCGTGAATTCATATTCATGTTACCATTATATTCCATATTACAACATAAACCCATTATTGTACCAGTTGTAACTATTGCACAATGATTACACCTAAGACAAATCTAATCTAATATGCATCCAAAAATAACCCATGAACAATCACATAAAATACATTCAACACAATAGTTAACATGGTTCACCTAATTTTGGGCTACATCCACAATGAATAACTTCTTTATTATTATTTATGCAATTGTCTCAGGCTTGCACATTGTGCTTTACAATGATACATTATTTTGTCCTTTCCTTCTCTAATCATATATGTTTTACAGTTTGTTATCACTATAACAATTTTTATATCGAATCCAAGTTTTGGGACTTAGAAAGAGGCTAAACCGGTGTAAAGACACGACAAAATGGAGGACGGGGCCATATCTAACAGAAGAGGGATAATTCTAGGAGAAGTGCAGAGTTGAGGGGACCCATCTAGTCACAGATCGTGGTGCCATAGATCAACGGTCAGGGAATATATCAGGTCAAGAACTAGCGTAGAGGTTAATTCTTCAAATCGGGCCGATAAAAATACCAGGGTTTTGACTCGGGACCATGTGGTGCCATCAAATGCATTTTGGGGGGAAAAGTGGGTGAACTTGAAACCACTCAATCAAATCCAAAAATAAAGTGTCAAATGTCATTAAATGTGTTAAATCCAAGGGTCAGATGTGGAAAGGAAAATTGTCAGCCAGTCAAATCATCTTGAGACACTTGTTTGAGTACCATTTGTCCGTGTGATGCGAAGCAAGCGCTGCCAAATAATAAATTTAAAGACTCATCATTGGAAATCAATGGTTGAACATGATAATACATTATCCCTGTAAGGAATTTCGTCAGTATCCCATGATTATCACTCGATGGCGACTGTTACTCAAAACACAAGTGAAATTACTCTATTTCGGGTAATTGACACTTTATTCCAGAGCGGGATAACCGTAAATCGAAGCATTCGTCCAATTCTTGTACAATTGAGGGAAATAGTATTGAGTTTTGTGGAAAACCATAGGAAATGGAGAAGAAAGATCCAGTGGCCTTCAACAACCTGGGAAATTTGAATAGTATGAAAAAATATCAATTAAGAAGAAAGAAAGTCATGTTGTGCAACTATTGGAAACAAAATTTCACACAAAATCTGCAGATGAACGAGGATCAGGTGAAGAGATCATATTGAATCCTATTATGAAGGATTTTATCATTAATGGATATGCAGATGGATACTGCATGCAAGCTGGTGAGAGTAAAATAAATAAGTGATGAAAGACAAAGACTAAAGCTGGAACAGTCGAAGGTAGTGAAGAAATCTAGCCTAGTTGGATTGACACCTTAAAGGAAAAGATTGCAAACCTGAAATAAATTGCAATCTAAATTGAGTATATTTCAAGGAATATTGTGATGATGCAAAAAAGTGGCATTCAGGGTAAAGATCTCGAAAAATTCAGTTTTATGTTTATAAAGTTCCCTAGAAAGTAGGAGTTCGGTTTTGGTACGTTACTCCCTCTATGACAGATATCTATTTTTGGAATCTTAGAGAAGATGATTTGTTTTGGGGTCTCATATGTAATTTATCTATATATATTGTTAAAAAGATAAATGAATGGTTCGACTGGACGAAGTAGGGCCTGCCCTTGTAGCAGGAAAAAATTGCAATTTCTTGTGGATTTTAATATAAGCAGAGAAGGTTTTCTTAGATAGTCGAGATTCATCATGGTGTTGATTTTCAATATACTTTCTTGTATTTCATATTCATGAATGTTTTTTTCTGCTAGCAATAATCATTAGGAGAAATAAAGAAATCAACTTGTTGGTGATCCTTCTCATATTGATTATACTTGTCATATGTTTATTGGTTTCTGGTTCAGAATTCACCCTTGAGTGGTTCTTTGTTTTCGGTAGCCAACCTTTATGTTTCTTCTTCTAATTATATACCAAGAGATTCTCCCTTTATTAGACCCCTCTTTCTGATAGTAGTCTTTCCTTTCTTTTCCTCTACCATCTCATATTACTTATTTGTCTGAACTATTAGTAAAACAGGACCATGGAGCAATAAAATAAAACAAATGCGGAAACAAAACACAAAAGATACACAATACAATAGAGACACATGTTTACATGGTTTACCCAGTGTGGGCTACGTCCACCAGAGAAATTGCCAGGTCCTTCGTTTATTATTATCCAGAATATGAAGGGATACAACCTACAACAAACCCATTGTAACTTCCTCTTCTTTCTCTCACAGTCTCATATCTCAAAATACAATATTCACCATCAACCACAGCCGCAATACATTTCCCTCATAAAAGAGGGTTTCCTTCTAGGGCAAAAAACCCTAACATAATCTCTACCATTAGATCTGCGACCTTATAATCAATGATCCAGATTTACAATGAAATTACAATATGAATTTATAAGGCAATTTTTCCTTTGGGGGCTTCGCCCCCGAATCCCCACTAGGGGCTCACTTTCCCCCAAACCCCCCAGCCAAGGGGATAGCCCCCCGAGACACCGCAGAGGGGGTACCCCCCCTCTGCACTTCCCCATGTGGAAGAGTGTACATACGTCTAGGGTGTAAATACTTCATGGTGTATAAACATGACTGAAAGTAAAAGACCTATGAATCATGAAGATAATCAGGCTCCACAACCAACATGAACATCATACCTAATTTTCCTTTGTTCCCTTTGGAATACATAACTTATCAATCTTCACACGTTTTCAGGAACTGATCCCATTGCCCAATGGACCTACTCTCCTACTTTGTCCTACCACTTTTAAATTTTACCCTATGTCAGAATCTGACCTCTGTGTGCACATTGCCAAATATTTTGAGTATTTCAAATAGTTATATGTCCAAGAGAACCCTCTCTGGTTGGAAGGGTCAGAATCCAACCTAAAGTTGGTTGCAACAATTACCTATGGAATTTTTCTTTCAACCAGACAGATTTACAAAGTTCTAACATTCTGGAGTTGTTTCCAGGGTTGAATGTGAAATCTTCCCTGGGAGAAGCGAAAAATTTCATATATGAGTACTGATAGTGAAAAGTATTCAGACACATAAATTTTGTACATCATTCACCTGGCGACTCTGTTTCCAAGAATCTAGGATTCAAAATTTTCATGGCAACTCCACTGTCCAAAGAATCAGTAGCCTAAAGATTTTATTGGGGACTCCACTCAAGCTTCAATGTGATTTAGAGACTCCTTTGGAAGATGAGATCCCTTGATAGAGGTATGAAAGGACATCATGGGAGAAAACAAGTACCTAAAGTTGAGATTTTTCCAGGACATAATATTTTTGTTATTAATTACCTTTTGTCCTTTCATGAACATGCTAAGAAATTTTTTCTTCACCTGCTTCATGCAAATGATGATCATGATAATCTTGAAATTTTATATCCTCCTCTTAAAGTTATACAGATATCTCCTTAGTTTATCATTGATTTTGATCAAAATCTCCCATCTGATCCATGTGATAACCATGACCAAGTTGATGAGCCTCATGAAACCAAGGCTGATATTTCACCTCCTGTACTTGATCCAACACACTCCAAGACTCAACATAGATACAAACCTTTAAAATTATGTCACATCCTTCATGATTTTCCTCCAAAGCACTATACATACCTACCTGTGTTTGATGGGGAACCTGATTCCATAACAACTAGAAAACACATCCACGAGTTTGAACATTTTTGAGATTTGTTTGAGATTGACCATGATGATGTTTGTATGAGGGATTTATCTCAATCCTTGAAAGGAGATGCCAAACAATGGTTTAAGCATTTACAACTAGAGACAATTATCTCATGGGAATAATTGAAGAGTGTTTTTTCGAAGTTTTGGGGTAAGAAGAAATATCTAGATCTACAACTTACATAATTCTATGCCTTTAAAAGGCAAAGCAATGAAACTATTTCTACATTGATTAGAAGGTTTTCCATTATTTATTACAATTTTCCCAAAGAAATTCAACCCACTGAAGTTGTTTCCATGCTCCAATATGCCACTACTCTTCATCCAGATTTGTCTTTCCTCATGATGGAAATAAGACCTAAGACCTTACATAAAATATTTAATGGCACTCAGGAGATTCAACACAATATCCAAGCATGTGAATAAATTCAAAATGAGGGGTTGGATTCTCCAGGACATGAAAGTGACTATGAATAGAAAATAGTTGATTGGAATCTTGAGCATAAAAGTGATAATATCATAGGTCCTCTTGAAGTTTTAAACACTAATGATTTCGCAAAGGATTATATTCCACTTATTGAAAGAGAGGGAACTTATGTATATTTTGATCCACCCCATGATAAGCATGGAGCTGATTGTTTCATATATTCATTTGTAGACAGTCAAGAGGATGAGTTTGTGAATTAGCTTGTTAAGGAACATGTTGATGTCCCAATATTTTTCTTGTTAGATGGAATTGCATATGTTGTTGATTTTCCTATATATGAAGAATATGATGATCATTATGATGTTGACTTCCTAGAACAACCAACTGCATGTTCTCTATCAGAAAATGATCCTTTTCAATAGTGTAATGAGAGCAATCATCCTACATATCACAGTTACAAAGAAGAAAGTACTAAAATAGTTGCAGGAAATTATTTACCTTTATGATTTTCTTCATTTAAAATGTTTAAATAAAATGATAAGATCATCATTGAAGTGAACGAATGTGTGCTGATGCCAAATCACACTGATTCACTTGAACAAATTGACAAGAAATTGCAGCAATATTCTCATGTGTTTGATGACCCTGTTACTTGTTATGTAGGAGGTCTTGTCAGTTCAAAATTGCAAGCATTGGTCAAAGATGAATATGAAAATGAGTTTGTTCATCATTCCAAAGAAATTGAAAAGCATGCATATGACAACAATGAATAAAATGAAGAAATTTTTGAATCAGGTGGAAGAACCTTGCCATTATGCTTTGCTTCTTTCAAATTGCTCAAGAAAAATGTTAGTAATGTTTCAGATCAGAAACCCTCGAGGCATGATGTTGAATCTGAAGAAAGAAATAGACTTGCAAATGAAAGCTATCTTCCATTATGTTTCTCTTCCTTTGAATTGTTAAGAACCAATCACGAGAAAACAAAGAAAGTTGGTAAAAGATTTATTGTTCAAAGACATTTTCCTTCTTCTGAAATTGATGAAGGTATTCAATTAGATTTCCAGCCAAATAAAGTGTTTCAAAGTTGTCTTTCACCCCTTGTGAATGATGTAGTTGTTCAAATTATAAGTGGCTTGGACGTGTATGAAGGCTTTGAGACCCCATCTATGGAGACTTTAAGAAATGAACAAACAAATGACATAGACTTTTAGAGAGGCAATAAAAGAATGTATGTCATGATTCAATAAAAAATGCAAAAAGACCATAAATAACCAATTGTTTTACTTAATCCCTTTGAAGATTA
>ML783231.1:15112-64804 GCA_009831015.1 Picea engelmannii | reverse complement strand
TGCAAATATCTCAAGTATATCAGTTCATTTGCAGTCATCTTTTTGATGATGTTATTAGCAATGTTTTCTACATGGATGATAGTGGCTTCAGTAAGATGTAATAGGGTTCAAATGGCTAATAATATACTCTCAGTTGTCATGATTGTGTTACAATTGATCTTGATGAGACAAGTGCACATGACAGAGTTCAGAGACAGAGGACAAGTCGGGTGGCCTATCCCGAGCTTGTTGACTAGTCAGTAACCTTTTGGGGACCAAAAGGTCTTTTTGTGGGGAGGTGTGATCAGAAATCAGATCCAGAAGTCTGACAGGCTTGAAAAATGCTCAAAAATGAAAGTGCTCGGAATCCAACAAAACCAATGCCATTGCGCCCGTCTCGTCTTCCTAATTCTGGTGGTATATTTACTTCCTCAAACGGGCTCCGTATGAGCAAGATATCATGTTCTGTCCGAAAAGCCAAACAGGTAAAAAAAGGGGATGACTGTACAGTCTATACAGTCTGTACAGGCTGACGTGGCAGCTCCTGAAGGTGACACATGGAAACTTCTGGAGATGACACATGGTAGCCTTGGGTGATGACATGTGGTAGGTGACGGAGCACAGTACGGACAGATAGCTGGACCAATCCAGGGGTGACACATGTCACCACTATAAGGGTGACATGTGGCATGAATGACATCAACAACTAACGTGGCAGAGATGACAGGGCAGTGACATGGCAGTATGACATCTGACTTGTGGCAGGAACATGGACCAATTGGTAATCAACACGTGGCAGTTTGTGGTTGGTTGTTGAGGTTCCACGTGGCCCAATCAAGGGAAACCACGTGGCACCCCGTGGTTGGTTCTTGGGTTTTGATAAAATATTGTGTTTTCGCCATGGGTCGAACCCGCAACCTCCTGTACGGGCTGTGGACTGGCAGGGTCGGGATAACCGCTCGCCCAACCAATAGTTCTTATTATGTATATGGTGGAAATAATATTTGAATTCAAATATTGTTTGAATCAGCGGGGGAATGGGCTGGGGCTTAGCCCCAACCCTTGGCAAACACACCATATGACCATTCCATGAAACCGACGGTGCGGGGACTATTACGGATAGGGGGTCTAGCCCTTGGTTCCCAGGTGGTCCCATGTGACCCAGGACCATTACCACACAACGGGCGCGGGGGTTATACGATTGGCCCATGGGCCTATGCTGATGCCAAGGAACCAGGAGTTAGCGCGAAAGGGGGGGCCAACGCACAACCCTTTGGGCTGACGCTTAGCCACATGGCCCCATATGACCCTGCCAAGGGGGCGCGTGTTGGATGAAGGGGGATTATGCCCAATGTTTTATGCCAAGTGGGTTTTATGCCTAAGTTTTGGATTTTATTTGTTATTCAACCTATTTTTAATTGATTTTCTCCATTTTTGGGAGATATTGGGCATTTTTGGAGCCCAAATTTTGGGAGGAAGTTGGAGATGAACAACCAAATTCAGATATATATAAACCAGGCCTGTTTGAGGCCACAGAGTAGTCAGAGAAGAGTTATGCTGAAGGAAATCCAAGCCAAAGCCATTTTTATGCAAGGAAGCTTTTGAGGAGCAGACACTGTCGGGTCATTTCTGGGAGCTCCGGACGTCCGATTTGCGTGCTGTTTTATTTGTTGGGTTATTGAGATCTGGACGAACATGACCAGATTAGTCTTGTATCCATTTGACATTGCAGCTATGTACTTTTGAGCTCTTGAATAGAAATAAATAAACCTCCCCCACAAAGACAAAGGCCCAGAGACGTAGGCAAAGTTGTGTCGAACTCCGTTATCAATCTGCGTGTTATGGTTTGTTGTCTATTATTTCATTTCAGATCTGCATATGTGTATATGACTGTCATAATTCCTCTTCTTGCCTCATTCTTTCACTAAGTTTCTCAAATGGTTAATTAACGCATGCAAAATTAAAACTCAACCATAGTCATTAAAAGATCCTACGGATCATTTAACAATCAGAATTTATAGCTTATGACATGTTGCAATATTAGAGATGAAGATGATGGCCAATCAACGTCAATGTTAGATATGGATTTCTTTCCACCAGGGGTTTTGTTTCATCCAACACTATCTTCTGATTCAAAAGATTGTCATTTCCAACAGTCTTAGTAGATTTTTTTGCCTCTTGGTGGAAATCAACATGTTAAAGAACATAAAAGAAAGAATGCAGTGGAAAAGGTGAAACATGAGTGTTGTTCTGTTAATTTCTTGGAAGATCCATTTGCAGTTTTGTTAGAAGCAGTAAACAATCCCAATATTTTTGAAATTATAAGATTTGAATTCATATATAAATTCTCAAATGGATTATCGGTAGACAGGATTTGGAGAAAGCATGTACAAAGTAAACAAACAATGGATAAAATGATGGCATGGCTGCATTGGCATTATGATTTCACTTGATTGGCAATTCATTTCATCAGTTAGGGAAGGTAGGTGTGAATAATCTTGTTGATCAAGAATTTTCAAGTTTAGGTCTCCAAATAAAGTGTTTATTTATATGTTAGCAGTATATCCAGCATTGAGCTCCTAAGTGAGGGTGGTGTGAAAAAATCAGTTTTCAACGGACATTGGTGACAGGTCAATGTATAGTACACACTTGTTGTGAGAAAATCTCCAATGAATAAGGCACGGGGTCTACTATTCTTTGATACCTCACAGAGAGGATAACATCCCCAGTTGGATCCCATGTTATCACTATAACAAATTTTATATGGAATCCAAGTTTTGAGACTTAGCAAGAGGCTAAACCTGTGTAGAGACACGACAAACTGGAGGACAAGGCAATATATGGTGGAAGAGGGATAAGTATAGTAGAAGTGTGGAGTTGATGGGACCCGACGGGTCACATATTGTGGGTACCAAAGATCAATGGTCAGGGATCATATCGGGTCGAGAACTAGCGTGGAGGTTAATTCTTGTAAGCGGGCCAATAAAAATATCGTGGTTTCGACTCAGGACCACGTGGCACCATCAGATGAATTTCGGGGTTGGAAGTGGGTGAACTCAAAACTACTCAATCACACCCTGAAATCACATGTCAAATGTAATTAAATGTTTTAAATACAAGGGTCACATGTGGAAAGGAAAATTGACGGCTAGTCAAATCATCTTGAGACACTTGTTTTGGTACCATTCTTTTGTGTGATGCCAAGTAAGCGCCGCCAAATAACCAATTTAAAGACTCATCATTTGAAATCAATGGTCGAACGTGATAAGTCATTATCCCTATAAGGAATTTCATTAGTAGCCCATGATTAGCACTCGACGGCGACTGTTATTCAAAACATAGGTGAAATTACTCTATTCTGGGTAATTGATGTTTTATTCCAGAGCGGGATAACCGCAAATCGAAGCATTCGTCCAATTCTTGTACAGTTGAGGGAAATAGTCTGGATTTTCCTAGCAAACCAGAGGAAATGGAGAAGAAATATCCAACGACCTTCAACAAACAAACAAATTCGAATAGTATGACAAAACTATAAATTAAGAAGAAATGCATGTGCAACTATTGGCAACAAAATTCCGCACAAAATCTGCAGATGAACCAGGATCAGGTTAAGAGATTATATTGAATCCTATTATGAAGGATTTGATAATTAATGGATATGCAGACAGATACTACATGCAAGTTGGCAAGTTTAAAAGAAACAAGCAATGAAAGATAGAGATTAAAGTTGGAATGGTCGAAGGTACTTAAGAAAGCCAACCCGGTTGGCTTGACACCTTAAAGGAAGAGATTGCAAACCTAAAATAAATTGCAAGCTAAATTGAGTATATTTCAGGGAATCGTGTGATGATGCAGACAAGTGGAATTCAAGGTAAAGATCCAAAAATTTTGGTTTTATGTTTATAATGTTCCCTAAAAAGTAGGAGTTCGGTTTTGGTACGTTACTCCCTCTGTGACTGATATCTATTTTTGGAATCTTAGAGAAGATGATCCGTTTTGGGGTATCATATGTAATTTATCTATATATATTGTTAAAAAGATAAATGAATGGTCCTATTAGTCGGAGAAGGGCCTGCCCTTGTATAAGGAAAACTTTGCAATTTCTTGTGGATTTTAATATAAGTAGAGAAGGTTTTCTTAGATAGCGGATATTCATCATGGTGTTGATGTTCAATATGTTTTCTTGTATTTCATATTCATGAATGTGTTTTTTGTCTAGAAATAATATTTAGGCGAAAGAAAGAACTCACCTTGTTGGTGCTCCTTCTCATATTGATTATACTTGTTGTATGTTTATTGGTTTTTGGTTTAGAATTCACTCTTGAGTGGTGCTCTGTTTTCGGTATCCAACCTTTATGTTTCTTCTTATAACGTTATCTCTCTGATAGTAGTCTTTCATTTCTTTCCCTCTACCATCTCATATTACTTATTTGGTTGAAAATCATACCTAATTTTCCTATGTTCCCTCTGGAATACATAGCTTATAAATATTCACACTTTTTCAGGAATTGACCCCATTTCCTAATGGCCCTACTCTCCTCTTTTTTCCTACCACTTTTAAATTTTATCCTATGGTTGAATCTAACCTTTGTGTGCGCATTGCCAAATCTTTTGAGTATTTTAAATAGCTATATGCCCGAGATATCCCTCTATGGTTGGAAGGGTCAGAATCCAACCTAAATTTGGTTGCAATAATTACCTTTGTCATTTTTCTTTCAACGAGATAGATTTATAGAGTGATAACACAACGCACGCCTTTCTATCTCTTTGCAACATCTCCTCAACACTCAAACATAGAGTCAATGGTTACTTCTTCAACTCAGTCAAGAAGAAGAAGAAGAACAACCAACAAAACCCCTCTTCTGCCAACCCATTACTTATTTATAAATAAATTCTAGGGCTTAAAACCTTACTATGTTCATCCCAAAACCCTATTACAATACATGATAACTCAAGTTAAGGTGTTTTTCGAGATGATTTTCCTGATTTTCCATCTACATGCTACCTTTTCACTCTGAATTTTTTTCTTCCTACTTTTGTGTGTCCTTATATCTTTAGCATGTCACTCTATCATCCTTCCTTTTCCCCTACTTTATTCTCTTTATTTAGTCCCTACTTTATTCTTTTCCTTTTATTTCTCTTCTTTATTCTTCTTCTTTTATTCCCTTGTTTTATTCTTCTACTTTTATTCCTCTATTTTATTCTTCTAATTATGCATTGTACTCTTGAATGGGGCTCAATTGTGCATTGTACTTCCGAGTCTCCCTTCTTCTTCTGTGCACATATTCTATACTTATGATTTTTCATGAATCTTCTGCATTGTGTGCATTTGTAAAACCCTAGGTTCAAATTATCTTGACCAACAAAAACTCTTCGGATAAAAACCCTTTCAGCATCACCTGCATGTAAATGAAGTCTCACCCAAGTTATCTATTAGGATTGCAGGAACCAGGTTTCTGCAGTAGTGAGGGAATGGGATGTGATCATTCTATTCATTCTTACTTATTGGTCATCTAAGCATTATTTTGTCTTTTATCTTCATTATATACTTTGTGAATTTAGGTTCATAATACCAGTATATTCCATATTACAACATAAACCCATTATTTTACCATTTGTAAATATTACGCAATGATTACACATAAGAAAAATCTAATTTAATATGCATCTAGACATAATCAATGAAAAATCACACGATATTACATTCAACATAGTAGTTAATATGGTTCACCCAACTTTGGGCTATGTCCAGAATGATTAGCTTCTTTATTGTTCTTTATGCAATTGTCTCAGGCTTGCACATTGTGCTTTACAAAAATACATCATGTTATCCTTCCCTTCTCCTAGACTATTCATTATGTGTAACAAATATTTCTCTCTCCCTACAACATCTCCTCAACACTCTGATATAGACTCAATGGTTACTTCTTCAACTCACTCAAGAAGAAGAGGAACAAAAACTAGCAAAACTTATTTTCTCCCAACCCATTAGATATTTATAAATAAATTCTAGGGCTTTAAACCCTACTTTGTTTGTAATACCCCGAGACCGAGCCCAAGTTGTAAATGTAAATATGTTTTATAGGTTGGTGAGTCAGGTTATTATAGGCCATAAGGCTTATGTTATTATCAGGCTGAAGATCCTATATGCTAAAGGATAGTGAGCCTATTTTTGTATATGTAAACACTCATATCATTAATAAAGTACATCGTTGTGTGTAAACAAACCATGATATATAGTATGGGGGAATAAAATCCACTAGGAAGGGAAAGGGGGTTATAAGAGACTATAAAGGGGGATATCCTAGAGGGATTAGTTCCAAAGGAATATTATAATATTATTCCAAAATACTAAGGTGTGGATAATTATTTTATCCTAAGTTCTAAGGATGGGTACAAGTGGGCCAAATTGGTTCTTAACCTGACAAGTGTCCAATTTGGGACATGCATACAAAGAGTTTTGTATTAGTGAATGGACCATTAATTCATTTCAGCCCATTCTCTCCATCCTACATGCACTCCTTTAGCAATAACCCATACCCTTCCTGTCACTAGCCGCACACATGTTCCATACTCAATGATTGTTTCTTCCATCACCTGTACCTTACCTGAAGCTTGTTCATGCCATCACCTGTACTTTAATATAAATGTAGCTCCTTCCATCACCTGTACTTGTACCTAGTTGAATTAAGAGTTGGACTAAAGAAGCGGGTTGTCATGCCCATGGGATTGAAGAGGCAGGTTTTCAAGTCCGTGGGATTGAAGAGGAGAGTTGTCAGGCCTATGAGAAACTCTCTCTAGATGAGAGAATTGTTGGGAATTGATTTCCTGAGGGAGCCCAAATGAAACTTCAGTGCTCTGATACTTCTTATCTGACTTGTTGTTAAAGCCTTGGAAAGGAAGTGGGGTAGTCAAAGGAATGTTGAGCTGAGAAGGGGCATATCCTAGTAGGTGGCTAGGGATGCTACACTATGGAATCATAGCTGATGGAAATATAAGTATTAGAGATGTTAATCAGCGTGGGTGGCCAAGTGGTGTTGTCACAATATGGTATTAGAGCCAGGTTTCCAACGCTGAGCCTTGATGGGCCAAGTAAGTTGAAATTGAAGATAATTTTTCGCATAGAATCATAGTAGAAATTGCAAAATTTTGAGTTACAGTGCATCCATGGGTACCAGGAGGGAGATGAGAACACAACTTAAATATGTTCAAAAACTCAGGATGTGTAGCAGTTTGAGAAACCACAATATCCGTTGGATTGAGCCACTAGATTTAATCTGAGCCATTGAATCAAACCCAAATGAGAGGAGAGAAAACTAGAGAGGAGATCATATTGAATTCATTGGATATGAGTGCAGAAGAATGAGGGTTGTCAGATTAGGGTAAGGAAGTGCAGACAATAAACCCCTAAGTCCTTTAGAATTCTTCGCTCCAACTATTTTAATACTTTTGTCATGAAAGAGGAAAAATACCCAAAGCTCTGAAGTCCCGAAGTGAATCTATGTCATAGACCATGGGGAGAAATTCATAACTATAGGATTGGTCATGGAACAAATTTGGGTCATTGGATCAAACCCCATACTAGAGGAGAATCTCTATGGAGAATATCATAACCCATCCATCGAAGCTACATGTAGGCGAGTGTGAGCTATAGATCTCATGACCGTTCGGTGGTTCGACACTCTTGGAGAAATGGGTCCTTGTGTTTCCAAGAGGAAAATATCCCAAAGTCCCAAACTGTAGAGTAAATCTAGACTGTTGGTCATTAGGGACATGTGCAAGAAGATTCTCGAACCTTCGGGAGTTCGACAATCCAGAGGATTATGGATAAAAGGTGTTCTTATGTGAAAATTATCGAATCCCTGAATCCGAGAGTCAATATAGGTAATCCATTGACGATGACACTTGGACTATAGATACCATCCCATCACTAATTTGGCATTCAGAAATTTGGGAGGCAGTGTGCATTATAGTCTCAAAACTCCCGAAGCCTAGACTTTTAGAGGTGTTCCCAGTTGTTAGTTTTAGGAGGAGCGAGAGACATTGATCTCAAATTCAACGTTCGATAGTTCAGGGGTATAGTGCGTTAAATTCATAGGAAGTACCAAATATCCTATTGACCTTTGATCTCATCAAGGAGTGGGGAGAATTTATTCTTGAACCCTTCAGGGGTTTTTCACTTCAACATTCGAAGGAAGGGTAATGTTGTGTTGTGAAATACCCTGAAGTCCGAAGCTCTGAATCTGGAGAGCACCGAAGTAGTTCACCAATTCGAAATTTGGGTGAATTCTAGTGTTGTGTTAAGAAATATTTATAAGCCAAAACCTCTAGAGCACCAGAGCAACGAAGCTCCAGATAAATGATCATTTGGGGGGGGTTTCCACTTTGACGTTCAAAGGGAGTGTTTTTTTGTGTTGGCAAAAACTTTGAAGCTCAAAGTTCTAAAGCACCAAAGCTTCGAAGCTTAGAAGAAGTGACCATTTGGAAGTTTTCGAATTCAAAATTTGGGGGAATTGGAGTGTGTTGAGGGAGAAACCTCTGAAGCCCGAAGTTCTAGAGCGTTGCAGTCCCGAAGATCTAGAGAAGAACCCATTCGAAAGTGTACCATTTCGACATTGAAAGGAATTGGAATGTGTTGAAGGGGAAACCTTCGAAACCTGAAGTTCCAGAGCCCCAAAGTCCTGAATATCCAGATAAACACCATATAGGTAAATTCCTAGTTCTATCCCATGGGCACATGAGATTGGGGGCCGAAGTAAAGGGGCTAGTTCCTAAAAATTGATTTTAAAGACAAAAAGGTGCTTAGAGAAGGATCCCTTGGGTTTTTGATTTGTACGAAACTTCATTTGAGGGAAATCACAGGATCCTATGAACCTTAAGAGAGGATTCAACACGGATCCATGAACCAATTTGTCTTCTGAAGAAGATCACATGTACAAGGATTGCCCTCATAAAAAGGGCAATTTTTCAAATAACCATAACATTCTGCTCAAGACATAGAATTAAGAAAGGGAGCATTCATTTGAAATATCTTGGATAGTAGAATATAATTGTTCACCCAAAAAATTGAGTTGGAGAGTCAATTTCTTAGAAAATAAGAATAAAGAAGTCTGATGCATTATTGAACTAGATTTTTTCATAATTTCATGCAATTGATAAATCAATTATCCTAACAAGTTATGTTGGATGCATATTTTCCGGAGTTAACAAAAATTAGATCATAACAGGATCAACATAGAGTGCAGAGGGATGGAAAATACATAGGGGGGTTATAGCCAGGAATATGAGATTAGAGGGATGGATGTCCATGTGGGTAATGAAGGTACAAAATCAAATGGACATACAGAAGGAAAGGAAGAAAGCATGAACTTGGTAGAGACCATTAGAAATTTTCAAAGGGATGTACAAGTTTATAAAGATGATAATGAAAGGCATATGAAAGCTAAGGAGAAACATGAGGACTTGAACATAAATTTAATGCAGAGCTTGGACAAAATATAAAAGAAAATGGATAAGGAGGATGATTCCAACAAATTAGGAATTCACAGGTCTCTTGATGAGAGAGGAAGAAAAAGTAGTGTTGGCAGACATCACCATCACTCCCCAAGGCATTCCACTAGAAGAGAACACAATAGCTCAAGTCCATCCCCTATTAGGAAGCATAAGAATAGGTCTAGGGTGGATGAGATACAATGATAAATGAAAAAAATCAAGCCTCCTACCTTTGATGGTGAGCAAAAGAAGGATGGAGATGTTGAGACATGGATGGTAGGAATGAGAAAGTATTTTCAATTACATAATTACTCTTCACACGTAGAAGGAAGAATTGCCATATATCATCTCAAGGGAAAGGAATCCATGTGGGGGGACCAATTTGTGGAGGTGAAACACATTAAAGAGAAAAATGTTACTTGGAAGGAATTCAAGAAGTATTTTCAAAATAAATACTTGACTAAGAGATATTATGACACAAAAATGAAGGAGTTCTTTGAACTCAAGCTTTGGAGTATGACCATAGATTAATATGAAAGTAGGTTTTTAGAACTGCTAAAGTATGTTTCTTTCATCAAGGATGAAACATTTAATATTCAGAGGTATTTGAGTGGGTTTCCATCATTCATCAGTGACAAGATACAATATGACGATCCCAATACATTGGAGGATACCATGAGGTGAGCTAAATTCCTTTATGATCAACATAAAGGAAGGACAACTTTACAAAAATATTGGGAAGACAAGAAGAAATATAAGATGGAGTAGAGGAATAAGGGGACTAAGCCACAATTATTCATAAATAATCCTTAGGGAGAGTCATCTTCTAGAGAACCCAAAATGATTGAGACAAGTGGGCAAAGGCCAAGGAAACCACCTACTCAATCTTGGGTTTGTAAGGGAGATTATATGTATAAAGATTGTCCTCACAGAGGTGAAAAAGTGAGGACTGTTCACAATGTACAACAAGATGAAACAATGGAGGACATGGGTAGAAATGTACCTAGGATCTATGCATCCCTGGACAACAAGCAAGGTGATTTTCAGTCACATATTATTGAAGTGGAAGGTAGGATCAACAACCAAACCATTGTTATTTTAATTGATTTAGGAGCTAGTGATATTTATAGAGATCCTAAGATAGTGGAAAGATTTCATTTGCCAAGAAGAAAGCATGGAAAATTTTGGTTGGTGTAGCTAGCTATGAGAGCCAAAAGAAAAATTAATGAGATAGTTAAGTCATGTCTAATGGAAATGAATGGGTTGAGCACCAAGGCAGCTTTGAACATATTTCCTTTGGGTTCCTATGAATATCTAATTGGTATGGATTGGTTGGAATAACACCATGCTATCCTAGATTGTTATAATAAACCATTTACTTGTTGGGATGGGGAACAAAACCTAAGGATACTATAGGGAATTCCCATGGAAATAACTGTCAAACAAATCTCAACATTGCAGTTAAAGAAAAGTTACAGAAAAGGGTGTCAAATATTTGCATCTCATATGGAAGAGACACCTAAATATAGGGTGTCAAATATTGAAGATTATGTAGTACTAAATTAGTTTGAGGATGCATTTAAATAAATATGAGTATTACCCCCTAAAAGAGACATTGATTTCTCCATCAATCTGATGCCTAGAGAAGCTCCAGTATCCAACACCCCTTACAGGACGAGTACACCATAATTAAAGGAATTGCAAATGCAACTTGAAGAACTTTTGAAGAAGGGGTATATACGCCGAAGTGTGTCACCTTGGGGTGCTACAGTGTTATTTTTGAAGAAGAAGGATGGAACATTGAGACTTTGTATTGACTTCAGGGAATTGAACAAGGTAAATATGAAGAATAAGTATCCTTTGACAAGGATCAATGACCTATTTGATCAGTTGAAGAATGAAAAAATATTCTCCAAGATTGATCTCAAGTTAGGTTATCATAAAGTAAGAATTAAAGAAGAAGACATCAACAAGACTTCTTTCAGAACAAGGTATGGGCATTATGAGTTCACAATGGTGCCATTTGGGTTATCAAATGCATCGGTTGTCTTCATGTGTTTAATGAACGTTATTTTTAGAAAATACTTAGATAAATTTGTCATTGTAATTTTATATGACATTATTATATATTCTAAGTCAGAGGAAGAGCATGAACAACAATTGAATATGGTAATACAGGTATTAAGGGAGCATCCGTTGTATGCCAAATTGAGCAAGTGCTCCTTTTATTAGAAGAAAATTCATTATTTGGGACATATCATATTAGAGGAAGGGATATCAGTGGATCTTGAAAATATTGAGGGCACTAGAGGATGGTCAAGACCTAAGAATGTGATAGAGTTCAGATCATTCATGGGCCATGCAGGCTACTATAGATGATTTATTGAAGGATTCTCAAACCCGATCACTTCGTTGCAAAAGACGAGAGTGAATTTTTAGTGGACATTGGAGAGTGGAATTGGAGTGTGAACAGAGTTTCCAAAACTTGAAGAATTTATTAACCAATGCTCCAATACTAAGGATTGATGATTCAAATGAACACTTGATTGTATGCATTGATGCATGTAAAGAAGGACTAGGTGGAGTCCTCAGTCAAAATGGGTATGTTGTATGTTATGAATCAAGGAAGTTTAAGGAGCATAAAATACATTATTTTAATCATGATTTGGAGTTGGCATCCATAGCGCATGCCTTGAAGATGTGAAGGAACTACCTTGTGGGGAAATGGTTCGATTTGAGGACATACCATAATGGTCTGAAATATTTATTTGAACAATCAACTCTAAATGTTAGGCAAAGAAGGTAGCTAGATTTTCTCAATGAATATAACTTTGATATAAAGCATAACAAAGGGAAAAAGAACAAGGTAACTAATGCACTTAGTAGAAGGGTGCATGACTTTCATGATATAGCCATTAGCATGTACCAATTAGATTTGAAGGAAAAAATCTTAGATGATGGAAAATCAGATTTGCAATACATAGATATAATAATAAAATTACAACAAGGTATGTTGCATTAGAAAAGTGAAGACGATAAGCTGGGGAATGATAAAATTCTCATGTACAGAGGCATAATTTATGTACCAAATTCCCATGAATTGAAAAATTTGATATTCAGATAAATGACTAATGTACCTTATGATGGGCACCTAGGGTATCAAAAAACTATTGCAGCTGTCAAGAGAAAATATTATTGGCCAAGGCTGAATAAATAAGTTGTTGAGTGTATTTACGAATGTTTGGAGTGTCAAAAGGTCAAGGCTGAGAATAGACACCCAAATGGTTTGCTACAACCATTACCCATTCTTGAGTAGAAATCAGAATTTGTAACAATGGATTTCATCACCAAACCTCCTAGAACAAACAAGAAGCACGATTGTATCATGGTAGTGGTGGATAAGCTTACCAAAGATGCTCATTTTATTCCAGTAAATCTCACTCACAAGGAAATCAATGTTGTTGATATTTATATGAGAGAAATTGATCGATTACATGGTATACCCAAGATAATTGTGTGTGATAGAGATCCAAATTTACATCAAATTTTTGGAAAGGATTATTTAAGGGATTTGGAACAAATTTAAATTTTAGCACAACTTATCATCTAGAGTTTGATGGAAAACCAGAGAGGGTGAATCAAGCGATTGAGGATATGTTGAGGATGCATGTGATGGATAAACCATAAAAATGGGAGGATTAACTACACTTAGTAGAGTTTTCTTATAATGATGGGTACCAAGCATCTCTAAAGATGAGCCCATTTGAGACACTTTATGGTAGAAGGTACAACACACATGTAAGTTGCGATAACCCAACAGATAGAACAATAGTTGGGCCAAAAATACTCAAGGAAATGGAAGAGAAAATGATGAAAATAAAACATAATTTAAAGGTTTATCAAGATATGTAGAAAATCTATGATGATAAGGGCAAAAATCATAGGGAATTTAAAGTGGGTGACCCTGTATTCTTGAAATTCAGGGCCGACATAAGTTCCCTGAAGTTGGGAAATTGTTCAAAGTTGACAGCTCATTAATATGGGTCGTTTGAAATCACAGAGAGGATTGGGCCTATAGCATATATGTTTGCATTTCCTGCATCAACGTATATTCATAATGTATTCCATGTATCATTGCTCAAAATGTATATGCCTAATGCTACTCATGTTATTGATTGGAATGTGATTTAGGTGGAGAAAGAAGGTGCTTTTCAAGTGCATCTGATGTGCATGTTGGACCGTAAGATCAAGCAGCTTCAGAATTGAGCCATAGAGCTAGTAAAGGTCCAATGGACCTGGTATGGTCTTGAGGATGGAAATTGGTAGCACAAGGATGATATGTGGGTCGAATACCCACATATTTTTTTAGGATTTTTGAGATTTTGGGTGATAAATGTGTATATATATTGCACCAAGGACAATGCATAAATAAGGGGACGAGAACGTAATACCCCAATACCGATCCGTAGTTGTAAATGTACATATGTTTTATAGGTTGGCGAGCCAGGTTATTATAATCCAGAAAGCTTATGTGATTATTAGGATGGAGAGCCTACATGCTAAAGGCCAATGAGCCTATTTTTGTATATGTAAACACTCATATCATTAATAAAGTACATCACTGCATGTAGACCAATCACAATAAAGAGTATGGGGGAATAAACTCCATTAGGAAGGAAAAGAGGGGGCTAAGAGCCTAAAAAGGGGGCTACGCTAGAGGGATTAATTCCAAAGGAATATTATAATATTACTGCTAAAGACTAAGGTGTGGATAATTATTTTATCCTAAGTTTTAAGGATGGGGACAAGTAGGCCAAAGTGTCTCTCAACCTGACAAGTGTCCAATTTGGGACATGCATACAAAGAGTTTGGGCTTAGTGCATGGGTCATTTATTCATTTCATTACATTCTCTCCATCATTCAGAACTCTCCATCTTGCACACAATCCTTCAATAGTAGCATGTACCCTTCATGTCACTAGCATCGCACCTATTCCATATCCGAAGGTTGTTTCTTCCATCACCTATACCTTACGTGAAGGATGTTGTTTCCATCAAATGTACTTTAACTTGAACATTGTTTCCTCCATCACCTATACCTGGTTTACTTAAGAATAGGAATGAAGAAGTGGGTTTGGGCCAAGGAGACCACCTAGGGGAACGCCCACCTAGGGCGCACAAGTCAATCACCTAGGCACAACACTTCTTCACCTTTTGATGATGAATTAAATATATGTAAAATAAATGGTTCCCTTGGTATATAAGGTGAACCAAGAATAAAATAAATCATTCTTACCTTTTCTTATGAAGCTATGTGTCTTGGTTGTTTTCTTTTCTGAGTTTGCATTTTACATTCACGACAATTTTGTTTTTAGGTTTTTCTGAAGAATAACCAGTGCACCTTCATTCATGGATGCCTCCTGGTGACTCTGTTTTCCATGCTTCCACCTCTGAGAGTAAGATTATCTCATTATATATCCACTCTCTCAGGGAGAAAATCATTTCCTTTGAGTTTTCTGAGGGAGAAGGGAGGGCGCACCAACTAGGGTTTACGCCCTTGTTGGTTTCTTGTTTGTGGGAATGAAGTGAGTTTGCCCTCTTCCATGGCTACACTAGGATTCTCCCACTAATCCCTGGAGGTCACTCTGAGATCACCAAAATCTCTTGGCCACTCTCAGGTCACCCTAGTCTGGATCCCCATTTGCTTGGTCACCCAAACTAATGGTGCACCCTTGTTCAGATTTGCACCCCTAAGGAGAGTTTTTTGTCAGAAGACGAGCTATGGATTGTGTGGTCACATTCTCCTATATATCACCTTCTTGGGAAGATCAATTGGTATTAGAGCCTCAATATCCATGGAAAAGCTTTCAATCTTGAAGATTGAGCCATTTTGTTTTGGGGGGAAGGTTCAGGAAATAATCCAGAGTTTTCCCACTCCAAGGTTTCCATTTTATGCAAGAATCTCCACAGACATCATAATCCCCAAGGATTCACACATCTCCATTTCCACAAACAGGAGCTCCATAGATCTAAAGCAATATAGATCTCTCCCTCTAGACCAGTTCAAGCTCCGTTGCCTCAGGATTTTGAGTCCTTTGTTCTCAAAACAGAGTCCTTTGTTCAGCATTGCAACCTACGGGCACCTTTTCTCTTCAACTTACCTCAAAATGCCTCCATGAAAATATCCTTTGGTAGTCGACTCAGATTCAAACACATCAAATCCCATCCAAGATCTTGCCTCCATCCTCAATGAGTTGCTTAGAATGAAACAAAAAAATAATCCAGATCCATTTTGGTTGAACACCTGAATCCAACTAGTCAGGTTTGTTGGGAAAAGGAATGGTGAAATGGTGGATTCTTGGATCCGTAGCCTATCCACCTATTTCAGTACATGTCCAGAACTTACCAAGGAAAGAAAACTCCAGATTGTCGCCTTGCAATTAGATGGACTGGCACAAACTTGGAGGGATATAGAGCAAGAGAATACCACATTTGTGATCGAGATTGGGGATTCTCCAGAATCCTCTACTTCACAACCCATCAAAACTTGGTCTCGACTTTCTGAAGCTTTGAGAAATTGCTTCTACCCACCTGGGTATGTGCAATCCTTATGGATCAAATGGCACCAACTTCGAAAACTCCCTTCATAAGGAGTGCAAGGATACATAGACTTCTTCTGCAATATGTGCCTCTTACTTCATGTTCTAGATCCGAAAGAGGTACTCATATTAAAATTTGTGGCTGGTTTATTAATTCAATTCCATCGAGAAGTAGAGCTGTTTAAAAATCCAACTTTAGATAAAACGTTTCAGATATCTTTGGCTATAGAAAGGAAAGTTGCTCCTAGAGGTCGTATTCCTTAGTCCCACCCTTACACCAACCCCACCCGCCTCTCAACAATATAGCTCCCATCCCTCAGCTTGATTTCCACCTCTTCTGACTCAAAACTCCACACCCAATACAACTACAAGGACACCCTGGTGCTCATTCCACAAAACTACTTCACACAATTCATCAGATTATCGAATCCTCCAAAATCTAAAAACCAACAAAACTCTACTCACTGAGCTCATTACATCTTCCCAAGTAAAAGATACCGAAGAAGTTCCTCTAGACAATCCCATAGAAGTAGATCCCTCATTGATTCTAATGACCCAAGAATAATTGAACGCATCCACCCAACCCCTCTTCACCCATAAATGCCAAATCAAAAACACCTTGGATTTACTGATTATGGACAATGGAAGCTAGAAACATTTGGTGTCTCGAGCCCTTTTCAACTTCCTTAATATTGTCACCACACCACATCTGTAACCCTATCAACTTGGATGACTTCAAAAGGATGGCCCTCACCTCCTAGTTTCCAAGCGTTGTCTGGTCACTTTTGCCATAGGCCAATTCAAAGATATTGTCCTCTGTGATGTCTCCCCCTTGGATTGTGTGGATTTTCTTCTCGGTATCACATACCAAACCCAAATAAATGCCATCTATCTAGCCAAATCCCGCCAGTACAAAATTACCAAAAAAAGGCCACACTTATATCTTAATTGTGGCAAAACCCAAACCCCCTTCTACCAAAGAACAAATCCCACATGTACACTTAAACCGATGTGTCTCTCTCTATTTGGTGCACCCAATAACACCAAACAATAAAATGCAAATTGTTCCTGAAACTATGTCTCCCCTCCTTCACGAGTTTGCAGAGGTATTTCAACCTCCGGAAGGACTTCCCCCTTCCCTCCATATTGACCATTACATTCATCTCATCCTCGGATATGCCTTACCTAATTCCCCTACTTACTGGTTGGCCCCAACAAAAACAAAGGAAATGGAAAGAAAATTGACTGACCTAATCAACTTTGGCCACATCCAACCTTCATCTTCTCCCTGTGCTTATGTCACCTTTGTCATCCCTAAATGAGATACCTCAGAAATGTGCCTTGTCACTGATTACTGAGCCTTGAAGAAAGACACAATAAAAAAACATTACCCCCTTCCCCGAATTGAGGAACTACTTGACACCCTCCAAGGAGCTAAGTGGTTTATTAAATTGGATTTGACAGACAGTTACCAGCAAGTTCGAATGAACCCAGATGATGTTTTCAAAACAACGTTCAAGACCAAATTTGGTCTTTTTGAGTGGAAAGTCGTGCCTTTCGGTCTCACCAATGCCCCAACCACTTTCATGAGGCTCATCAATGACATCTTCAGAGCACATTTGGGTCGATTTGTGGTCATCTACTTAGATGACATTCTCATCTTTAGTCGGACATGGGATACTCACATGCAACATGTCTAACAAGTTCTCCAAATTCTCCAAGAACACAAGTTGCAAGTCAAAGAGAAGAAATCATATTTTGGTCAGACTTCAGTCCCCTATCTCGACTTTGTGGTTAGCTCAGAGGGTAGTCAACCAAATCCAACCCACATCCAAGCATTGAAACAATGGCCTCTACCTTCTTCAGCTAAGGAGTTGAAAATATTTTTGGGTGGCATCAATTTATATCATAAGTTCATTCCCTCTTTTTCAAATCTTGCTCGACCTTTTCATCATCTCTCAAATACTTCTTCTACATTCTTCTGGACCAAATAAGAAACTACTCACTTTTCTTAGCTCAAAGACGCCCCCTGCTCATCCCCTATTTTTCATTTGCCAAAACTCTCCCAACCCTTTGAGATTGAGTCTGACACCTCACAATATGCTATTGGTGCCGTAATTAAACAAGGAGGACACCCCATTGATTACCACTCTGAAACCCTATATGAGGCAAAGAAAAATTATAGTACCTATGACAAGGAATTTTAAATTTTGGTGCAAGCACTCAAACAATGGAGGCATTATTTCTTGGGTAAATAAACCATTCTGTATACCAACCACTACCCTTGATTTTCATCAACTCTCAATCAAAGATTTAGGAACAAAGGCACCTTAAATGGGCCTCCTACATTCAACAATTTCACTTAGTCATTAGATACAAGAAAGACACTTCTAATAAAATGGTCGATTTGCTAAGTCAACCTCCCACTCCAGTTATTTTCATTCTTGAAGTATGTTGTGCTACTTATGACACATGGAAAGATCAATATGCTACTGACACCGACTTTCAAGATATTTGGGAAGCTTTGTAAAGACCCACAATGATCAATCAAACCCCCTTCCTAGACTACAATATTCGAGATGGGTGGCTATATAAGTTGAATTTGCTATGCGTTCCACACTCAGAAGACTACCTCTTGCTCATTGGGGAAGCGAATGCTTCAGCCTATGGGGGCCACTTCGAGACCACAAAGACCACCCAACATCTTCAACGCCATTTTCATTGGCCTTCCATGCAGCCTCAAGTTCAAAAATTTATCATAGCTTGTGCCTTATGCTCACAATCCAAGCCATCCAACTGGAAGCATAGGTTGTATCAACCACTGTTGCTTCCTTCTCAGCCTTGGGAGTCAATCTCAATGGACTTCCTAAGTGGACTTCCAACAACCCAAAATAAACATGATGCAATCTGGGTAGTGGTATGTCACTTTAGTAAAATGGCACTTTTTATCCCATGCACAAAGACTACTACAACAACGCAAACAACAAAACTCTATTTCTGCCATGTCTGGCCCCATTTTGGCCTCCCAAACAGTATCATCTCAGAAAGAGATTCTCGCTTCCTCAATACATTTTGGAAGACCATCTGGGCGCTATTGGGGTGCCACCTCAAGTTTTCTACTGCATTCCATCCTCAAATGGATGGCCAAATAGAGGTTGTCAAAAGAGTCTTGGTGCATGCTCTTCGAACTCACTTTGGGCACAACAAACAATGGGACAATTACTTACACATTCTCTAGCATAGCTACAACAAGGCAACACATTCTTCTATAGGATTTTCACCTTTTGAAGTCTTCTTGGTCTTCCAACCAGCATATCCAATCGAGCTCCCACTCACTTGGGTTCCTCAAGGTATCTTACATCAACAACAGGAACAACTGTCAGCTCAATGATTTCTCCAAAAAATTGCACAATGCCACAATGTAGTCACATCAGCACTCAAAGCAACCCAAGATCATGCCAAGCAGTGCCATGACAAACAAAAAACCTTCATGGCCTTTCAAATAGGGGATCAATTCTGGTTACACTTGGATAAGAAGCGCTTCAAAGGCCACCATCAAAATCTTCTGCCAATCAGATATGGTCTGTATACAATACTTGACAAGATTGGAGAAAATGCATATAGGTTGGATTTTCCACCACAACTGGGACTCCACAATGTCATTAATGTAAATCACTTAAAGTTGTTTGATCCTTCCCTCTTGAAAGAACCAATCACCATCACTCATCCAGTGGACAACATTCCCGATTTCCAACTCCCATTAGCCAATGACACTATACTAGAGACTCGAAGTCACTCTACAAGACACCATACTTACACTTTATATCTAGTAGCCTGCCAACTCCAAACTCGAGCTCATGCAAAGTGGATCAAAAATGATATATTGCAGAACAAGTTTCTACATATTCTGATGGAATTCGGGATGCTTCCAGATCTAAACAGGGAGGAATTGGGCCAAGAAGACCACCTAGGGGACACCCACCTAGGGCACACAAGTCAATCACCTAGGCACAACACTTCTTCACCTTTTGATGATGAATTAAATATATGTAAAATAAATGGTTCCCTTGGTATATAAGGTGAACCAGGACTAAAATAAAGCATTCTTACCTTTTCTTCTGAATCTATGTGTCTTGGTTGTTTTCTTTTCTGAGTTTGCATTTTACATTCATGACAATTTCGTTTTTAGGGTTTTTTGAAGAATAATCAGTGAGCCTTCATTCATGGCTACCTCCTGGTGAATCTGTTTTCCATGATTCCACCTCTTAGAGCAATCTTATCTCATTAGCTAGCCACTCTCTTAGGGAGAAAATCATTTCCTTCGAGTTTTCTGAGGTAGAAGGGAGGGCGCACCAACTCGGGTTTGTGCCCTTGTTGGCTTCTTCTTTGTGGGAATGAAGTGAGTGCGCCCTCTTCCATGGTTGCATTGGGATTCTCCCACTAATCCCTAGAGGTCACTTTGATATCGCCAAAACCTCTTGGCCACTCTCGAGTCACCCCGATCTGGATCCCCATTTGCTTGGTCACCCAAGCTAATGGTGCGCCCCTGTTCAGATTTGCACCTCTGAGGAAAGTTTTTGGTCAGAAGCTGAGCTATGGCTTGCATGGTAAACTTCTCCAGTAGATTTCCTTCTTGGGTAGATCAGGGTTGTCGGGCTCGTGGGATTTAAGAGGCAAGTTCTCATTCCCATGAGAAACTCTCTCCATGTGAGAGAATTGTTGGGAATTGATTTCCTGAGGGAGCTCCAATGCTCTGAGACTTCCTCTTTGGCCTGTTACTAATTCCCTGGAAGGGAAGTGGGGTAGTCAAAGGACTGCTGAGTAGAGAAGGTCACACTTCCTAGGGTGGGACAAGCATGTGGGGAATGAGAGACTGTGGGCTTCTAGTTTGAATTGGAACTTGACACAGTTGTTCCTAGTGTTTGAGATACATCAGCCTCACTAGGGATCCCTTTATTGGGGTGGAGTTTAGTCCCATCTTGGGGGTGACCCACTGCTGAGAGTTATGAGTAGCGTGCTCTAAGGCTGGGAGGATTGTGGAAGGTATGCATGTAATTGGTGGTCTTTTATCAAATATAAGTATCAATTATGTGTTAAATTGTTTGCTGCATTATTCTTTAAGTGTTTATTTTCATGTGTTTTTTGTGTGTGATTTGTTTGTGTACTTTTACTGTTATTCTTCATGAATTTGGGCATTTTCCTAGAGCATTTGTATATGTTTAAAAATTCTTATATAGTCCAAAAGTTTTATGTGGCATAGCCCAGTAGATGGTTGGGGATGCTACACTATGGAAATGGAGATGATGGAAAGAGAAGTACCATAGATGCCACTCGTCCCGGGTGGTTGGGTGGTGGTGTTACATTTTTCATCCCAAAACCATATTACAACACATGTTGACTCAAGTTAACTTGTTGTTCTCACTTTTTTTCCTAATTTTTTGGCTACATGCTTCTTTTTCACTCTGACTATTGTTCTTACTACTTTTGTGCATCCTTCTATCTTTAGCATGTCAGGATTTCATCTTTTAGTTTTTCCTTCTTTCTTCTCTTTCTTTATTCTTCTTATTTTTTTGTTTGCTAGTTTTTCCGTGACTTGCGGGACTAGCCTGTGGCTTGAGAAACCTCGACTGAGGGGCATTTAAACCGTCAAAATCACCTGGGGACCGCACCCGACCTGAGGCACACCAATCCTTAACATGGCTGGTTTTTTTATCCCCGTAGGTTTCAAACCAATGACTTTAACATCACAGAATGCCTTATTAGCACACTCTCACACCGACTATCCTACACTTCGGGGAACTTAAATTTGGAGGACATGGGGGTGGGATTTGATCCACTTATGTGTGCATGGGTCATGATGTTATTTAATATAATATCTTTGGGTGCAGCCACATGTTTGACCACTACCACAAGGTGCCCCCATGGCTCTAGGTTAGGCCCTCATGGGAATTGAACCTTTCCCAACTATGAAAAAATCCTCACTTTTCACCATTGGATCCAACCCCTTTGGGCTTCCTTCTTTATTCTTTTGTTTTCATTCCTTTGCTTTATTCTTCTTCTTTTATTCCTTTGTTTTATTATTCTTATTTTATCCCTCTGTTTTATAATTCTCACTACACATTGTACTCCTGAATGTTCTTCAAGTGCACATTATACTCCCAAGTCTTCCTTCTTCTTCTACGCACAACTTTTATACATAGGTTTTTTCATGAATCTTATTTCCATAATGCCTTTCCAACACTAATGTTGTGCATGTCATGTTTATCATTTATTTTATGGTTTTGCATGTTTTGGTTAATTGGATGCATTGGATCCATGTTTCTTGAATCAAAATAATGGAACATAAATTTGAAATTAGTCAAAGAAGACAAATTTGGAAGTACCTGGGAAATGGGTACTTTTGATATTGTAGATGAGAAAATCATATTGGTATTTTTTGTTTTGGGTAGGGTTACAATGGTATTCAGAGCTATGTCAACATAATTTCCAGGTAGCATGGCTCATCCTAGTAGTTGGGTATGTTACAAAACCAATCATAGAAGTGGAAGAGAATACAAGAGATTATGTGAGAACAAGTCAATAGCCTAGGAGAATCCATAGAGCTAGGAATTGACCTAAAATGTATGGCTATTGTAGTGAATATTTTGACCATTTTTTCATTTATATTCCATTGGTGAGGATCTAAAAATTCTAAAATGGAAAAATACAATGAATGAATAAATAGAATCTTTGAAACAAAACAAAGCATGGGTTTTAGAAGAGTTGTACTAGAAGACATGAAGACCGTTGTCTATGAATAGGTATTCAAAAATAAGTTTAATTCAAAGTTGATGGAATATTGGAGACATATAAAGAAATGTTGGTAGAGAATGGATATACTCAAGTTCAAGGAATAGATTACCAAGAAACTTTCTCACATGTAGAAAAAACATGACTTTTATTAGGATGTTTTCTTTAGCAACAACATATGATGTAGAATTGGATCAAATGAATGTAAAAGAAACATTTCTTCATGGAAAATTGAAGGAGAAGGTATTCATGGAGAAACTAGAAGGCTTTATTTTAGGAGGAAAAAAACTTAGTCTGTAAGTTCAAGAAATCATTGTATGGAATGAAGCTATCACCAAGAGGATGGTACAAAAACATTTAAATGTATGTGTTGGAAAATGTTTTTCTATAAATACCATTGGATATTGTATTTAAAATAATCAAAACATGATAGATTTGTCATTTTGGTTTATGTGGATAATATGTTGTTGATCAGTAACAATACAGAGTTAGCAAGGAAAAGGTAGTGCTTATTGTCCAAAGAATTTGATATGAAGAATCTTGGTGCAGAGCATTATTATCTTGGCATAGATGTAAAAAGAGATAGAAAATATAGAAATATATGGCTTAGTGAAAATATTTGTATTGAGAAAATTCTCAATGAATGTGGGATGGAGACTTGTAAAGAAATAAAAATACCTTTTCAAGTGGGAGCTAAGTTGTCTACTAAAATGTTTCCTAAAACTCTTGAGAAAAAATATACATGGTTAGGTTTCCTTATGATAAAGTTGTAAGGTATATTATGTATTCCATGGCATGTATAATATTGAACATGGCACATTCAATGGGAGTAGCGAGTAGATTTATGGTTAGTCTAGGAAACGTACATTAAATGGTTATTTTTCATGGCACCAAGGACTATGCCTTATGTTACCAAGATCATGGTAATGATTATATATATATATATATATGTATTGGGATACATATGTTGATAAGAGAAATTTCATAAGTGCATATGTATTTATTGTTTTCAAGGAGCAGTGAGTTGGATGAGTAAGGGGAAATCCATTGTTTCCTTATCTAGTTCAGAGGAAGATTAGTATGTTTTTGCAACATAAGCTACTAAATAAGTTGTGTGGATATTAAGATTATGCAACAACATTGGTATCAAAAAAAGTATTTTGGAAATAAAGTGTGATAACCAAAGTGTCATTGCAATGGCTAAGAATCCCACTTATAATTCTGAGAGTAAGAATATTGATGTGAAGTATCATTTTGTGAGGGAAATGGAGAAAGTATGTGTGGTAAATTAACAAAGTGAAAAATAGAGGATAATAGTTTAGATGCATTAAAAATAACAATGAATGGAGATAAGTTTGTCTTGTGTAGAGTCATGATTGGATTTCACACTTGTTCAAAGTGATTACAAAGTGGGAGAATGTTGGACGAGCATCGGAATCACTTTTCACATTGTAAAAATAGTGAATTCGAATTGTAAAATGGAATGTAAAATATATTTCTTTCTTTTAGAAGTAGAAATAAATTTCGTTTCTATTCTTTATAGAAGGAAAAAGCATGAATAAAGAACACAATGATTTGTACCAATAAATTCAATTGTTGTGTCTCCTCTTGAGAATGTTTTCTTTTCTTTATCTCTACATTTAATTTATCTTCAAATGAACAATGAATTCTTTCACACCCTTAGCCATAACCATATACCATTGAACCAATCTACAACCTCCTTTAGAGAACATTATAAAAACTTACAACAATTATTTGGCTCACTAAAAGTAATATCCATTACAATATTGATATGCCACACACTGGGAATCCACTTCATGGGTCCATCTTTGTATTGGACTTCTACACTACTCTCTCCAAGAATTTCAAAACTAAAATTATCTCCAGGAAATATTTTTCTCCATGTGATTCTTCATAATCCATGAACCAATCCGCATGAAGAGTTATATAAAAGGAAGCTATGGAATCAATCAACCATGCCTCATCCTGCACATTGGTTAGAAAACATGCTACACACAAATACATATTGTTCTCACAACTAGAAATCCCAACAAATAGATTCTATATTTTTGCTTCCTTGTCCTTTGAAGGTTTGTCCTTGCATTCACTTTATTGTGCCCTGTTTGATGTCACCTCCTACAAATCAACCCTTTTTGCTTCCTACCTTCACTAGAATGTATTCATTTAGATCTAGATTTCCTCCCACTAGGTCTATCATCATTTTTCTCATTAAAGCAACCCTTAGTCATCAAAGTATATGAATCAATACTTATTTCATAAGTTCTAAATCAAATTACATGGGATTGCATGGAATGATTCCTATAAACTATTTCAAAAGTAAAATCAAGAATATTAATGATGTTCGATAACAGTCATGAAAAACTTCAAACTGTAAAGAAACTATGTTTAAGTATTTAATGAAGGAATCACAAAAAATGAACCTCTCGAACTAGATAAAGTTTAAAGTAACCTAAATATGATATAACCAATTTTATAAGTATCAACATTAGTTATAATTTTGTTTTTCAACAACTAATGGTCATCAATAGCTATTTAAACTCATCTCACTTAAATTATCTATAAACTTCCAAATGATCAAACTTCTATTTGAAAAAACTTCAAAACAAATGGAAAACAAAAAAAAAATCGAGCCTTTATTATGCTTAAAATTTATTAATAAGAAATTTAGTTCTCCACTTCTAGAGATGTGATAAGAATTTTGTCATGCATCTATGAAAATATCATATCTAATTCAATAACTATTAAAACTATTATCTATAAACTTCCAAATGATTATAGTTCTATTTGAAAAAAAATTCAAATAACTATTGAAACTCTTATCTATAAAGTTCCACATAATATATAGTTCTATTTGAAAAAATTTCAAAACAAATGGAAAACAAAAAAATGAGACCTTTATTATGATTAAAATTTATTAATAAGCATTGTGTCATGCATCTAGGAAAATATCATGTCTAGTTCAAAGGACTCATGAACATGTAGCACTCAAGGGGATAAGAAAGCTAGCAGCTTCAACTATCAATCTCAAGATAGTACGATAACAAAATTCTATTAATAAAAGGTACTTTATCCTAGGAGTATAAATTATACAAGATCAAAAATGCATCTAGGAAAATATCATGTCTAGTTCAAAGGACTCATGAACATGTGGCACTCAAGGGGATAAGAAAGATAGTAGCTTCAACTATCAATCTCAAGATAGTAAGATAACAAAATTCTAAAAGATACTTTATCCTAAGAGAGTATAAATTATACAAAATAAAAAAAAGGTAAAGGAAGTTAAACAATGGATTTACAACTATCAATCTCAAGATAATACGATAACAAAATTCTATTAATAAAAGATACTTTATCCTAGGAGAGTGAAAATTATACAAGATAAAAAAAAGGTAAAGGAAGTTAAACAATGAATTTACATAATATGAATGGTGTGTATTAGATTTCCCCAAGATTCTCAAAACCTATTTATAATCCATACAAAGATTTTAGTAAAAAATAATTTAATATTATTGGATATGATTAATTTCAATCATTTGACATCATTTGATATGTGTTTTTTTTAAACTTACAAGTTCAAATCTAAAACTAGTGAGATATGTATATTTCCGTAAATTTTAACAATTAAACAAAAAAAAATTATACACCAATTAAATTCTTTGATATCTAGCTTGGTAATGACTCATTGCTTAAATCATACTATCATCATCCTATTGTTTATACACAGAAAATAGAAAATTGCTCCAAAAAAAAAAAAAAAAAAGTTAAGTATTGTTCATACATAGAAAATTGCTGAGTGATAAAAAAAAAAACTAGTTAATAGATTAAGTATTGTTCATACATAGAAAATTGCTGAGTGATAAAAATAACTAGTTGATAGGTTAAGAAAGTCATTCAACTTTTAATATCCAATGATAAATTTTGAAATTACATCCTAAAAAACGTCCAAACACAGTACTTCAAAAAACATCCAAACACAGTCCACCGTTGGAGGGCAACAAACATGCATAAGAGTGACTTGTACCAAGTAAAAACATCGTACGGTGATCCAAAGTTTAACAAATAGACGCTGGTTGGAAATGTTTGATATTTAGAGATAAATTTTGAAATTGCCACACCCAAAACGTCAAAACACAGTCCTAGGTTAGAGGACGAACTTGCACAATCAGTGGCTTCTACCAAAAGTTAAAACATCGCACGGTGATTAACACATAGACGCTTATTGAAATCATTGAAATCACGGGAAAGACAGTGCACCGAAATCATGTCCTATTCACGAACAGTATTGTATGAGTGTTTATTTTTAATGGATGTCAGTTCAAACTCTCGTTTGACGCATATTTTGATTTTATGGATGTACAAGTGCTTTTTTCGTTGAAATTGAAATATATGATTCATTAAGTTATTTGGATATATGTATGGGCTGCAGTGCACCATTTGCTTTGCTTCCCTTATTCCTTTGATAACTATGCAGTGATTGTCTAAAACTGATAACTATGCCGTGATTGTCTAGAAGATTTTGGCCCGTTGCTGAGAGTTTTCAGTTGAAGAAGTCTTATTTTCATATTATGTAGAAAACTGTTGAAAACAGTAATTACAAGTCCGTGAGTTCTTATGTTTCCGCCGATTTGTCAATCAGTCAATCTGCAAACACAAAGTCACATGTTTACTCGAGATCAGTTTTATCAGTCGACAAGAAATAAAGTTATTAAATGGAACCAATCTTTATCTGTCTCGAGTCCAGTTAAGTAGTTGAAGAGTCAGCCAAATTTATTGTGTCTTAAATGTTAAGTCAGGTAGCTTCTGTAAGAAGTCTCAACCGTAGTCCACATATGTCTGAGTATGTAGTGAGTGGAGATACACATGCAGAGAGGTAGAAGAACAGAGAAGCAAAAACAGTAGCCGAAGGTAGTTGAAGAAGTCCAAGAGCCCAAGATCTGTGTATGTGTCTGTAAAGTTAGCAAAAGTTGTTGGAGCTGAAGCTCAGTTTGTATTTTGTAACCGCATGCTGAGCCGAAGTTTATCTTAATATCAAGTATTTTGTGTGTTGATAATTTATGTGTAATTTTGAGCTTCTTTTGTGTTTATGAGTTTATTGTGTTAAGGAGTAGCACAAGAAATTGTGTCATAAATTGTTTACACCACATCGCATTGTAAATCATGCAATTTGTGTCATGCAGTAAGTCTTTAGAGTTTTGTCAAGAAGTTTTGTGGCGCATAGTATTTGTAATTGCGTTGTGCAGAGTTTCTCTGCGCCCTGCAGATCCAAGATTTAGTATTAGAGGAGGTTGATGAGAGTGAATTGATCAAAACAAGTTCAAGAGAAACAACTTTATCATAAGGTGAAATATAGCTTCTATTTCAAATCCGCAACCTCCTACTTTTAAAGACAAGAATTATGAGTTATGGTCCTTGATCATCAAGGCGTTGTTATGAGGTCAAGATGTGTGGGAAATAGTTGAGAATGGCTATGTGGAACCATCAAAAGATAACATATAATGCACTCACACAAGTTGAGAATGATGCTTTGAAAGATCAAAGGAAGAAGGATGGAAAGACAATGTTTTACATATATCAAGTCATGCAGAAGTGCATACTCTCAAGAGTTGCATCAACAAAGAAAGAAAAAGAATAATGGGATATATTACAAACATCTTATCAAGGTATGTACCACTATGGACAAGGTTAAGACCTCAAAATTACAAATTCTTAGAAACTATTTTGAAACTTTGTCAATGAAAGATACAGATTCAATACATTCATTTTATATCCATGTTATTGTCCTAGTAAATCAGATTAAGTCTCATGGTGAAACCATAGAAGATAGAAAAGTTGTTGATAAAGTACTTAGGAGTCTTCCTCCTAAATTTGATACCCTTGCTGTGCCTCTAGAAGATAACAAAGACCTGAGTTAGTTTAGTCTAGATGAACTATAACCTTCCCTCATTAATCATGAACACAGATTGAATAGGTCAAATATGTCATTAGAGAATGCATTTTATGAACAATCATCTATAAGTCATGGAAGAGGAAGGGGGAGAGATAAATCTATAGGCAGAGGAAGAAGTTATATGAGAGGTGGATGCAGTACTAGTCCTGGAAACACTGGTGGAACATGTAAAAACCCAAATACCAGTCAACCAAGTGGTCAGAGAACTGAAAAATAAAATATTAAGTTCCATTACTATAAAAAGTATGGACATTATGTATATGAATGCAAGAAGAGATAGTATAATTAGAACAAGTAAGGACAAGATCAGTCAAACAATGTAAATAACCAAACCGATCCTATGTTTAAGGCTAGCGCTGAGGCAATGCCTATAGTATCACCAATTGAATTCAATGTTGCTCAAGCAAGTCCATGTGACATATGGTATCTAAATTCATGCTGAAGTAACCATATGACAATAAATAGAGAATTGTTTTCTAGTTTGGATGAGTGAGTCCAAACTAAGGTCACACTTGGAACAAATATCAAATTCATTTTCTTTGGCAAATTCAGTATAAACATTTAACCAAACAAGGAGAATAAAAAGTTATGCCTGATGTATATTATGTTTCTGGTTTGAAGCATATTTTCATGAGCACAAGACAATTGTTACATACATGATACAAAATCTACATGGAAGATAATCATTGTGTGATTATGGACATATATCTAAAAAATCAACTTATTGAAAAAATCCAGATGACAAGTAACATAATGTTCCTATTGACATTGAATTCAACTAAGAAGAAAAATACAATGTTAATTGTCTGTAAAGAAAAATATGTGAAGTTAGACATTGCATTTACAACATAAAGCAAAGTAGAAAGTGTGTGCAGTTCAAATAAAGAAAATAGTGCACGCAGTATAAAGAAAGGAGAAAGTGGTGCAGAGATGCAGGAACAATTGCAATATGAAGTACATGATGATTCATGTTTATGGCATTTCATATTTGTACATTTGAAATTTGGAGGTCTAAAGCTGTTATACACAAAGGATATGGTAAAAGGTTTGTCATTGATTGAAAAACCAGAAAAGAAACATAGAGAATCATTTCCCGTGGGCAAGTCTTACAGAGAAAAATCTCCACTGAAAATTTTACATTCAGACATTTGTGGACCAATGCAAACACCATCCATAGGAGGTAGTACTTATTTTCTGATATTTATTGATGATTTCTCAAGAAAGACATAGATTTATTTTTAAAAACATAAATATGATGCATTGGGTTGTTTTCAGAAGTTTAAATCACTTGTAGAGAAGAAGAGTGGCTATTACATCAAGTTTCTAAGAACTTATAGAGGAGAAGAATACATTTCAAGAGAGTTTCATAACTTTTGTAAAGTTCATGGAATCTACAAGCAATTTACCATGTGATATACACTAGAGCAGAATGGTGTCGCAGAGAGAGAGAGAACATGACCATCATGGAAATGGCGCACATTATGTTGGCATCCAAACATTTGTCAAATGAGTATTGGGTTGAGGAAGTAGCAATTGTAGTATACATAATGAACAAATGTTCAACAAAAAGTGTAAAGAATAGAGTTCCTTAAGAATCCTGGACAGGTATGAAGCATAATGTGGCACACTTAATTTCTTTTGGTTGTGTCACATACACACATGTTCCAGATCAGCTAAGAAATGACATAAATGCATATTTGTTGGGTAATACTCTGAAGATACAAAAGAATACAAGTTGTATGATCCTATTGCAAGAAAAGTCATAATCATCTGTGATGTTCAGTTCGTGGAGAATGAAGCATGGGATGGAAGCATAACAAAGATGGTCAAATTTTTTAATGATGACACAGAAGAAGAGGTGATTCAAACACCATGTACAAGCCAGTGCATAGTTCCGTCTACAAATGCACATAAATCACAATCAAGAATACTTCAATAAGAATAACACATGCACCGTCTACACCTAGAGCGCAACAAACTCTAAAAAACAATCCAATTAGTTCTACATCTCCAGATCCAACATTAACAAGTTTGTTACCAAGAAAGACAAGAAGTTTGTGTGACATATACAATGAGGACACAACAAATTCATTTTCTGTTTTTGCTCTGTTTTCACAAATAGATGATCTATTAACCTTTGAAGAAGCTGTCAAATATTATGTATGGGAATAAGCCATGGATGAAGAAATTAAAAACATAGAGAACAATCAGACATGGAATTTGGTAGTTGTACATGAAGACAAGGATATGATAAGTGTAAAATGGATTTACAAGACCAAGAAAGATGCAGAAGGAAATGTCTAGAAGAATAAGGCAAGGCTAGCTGCAAGAGGTTTTACACAACAACCTGGAATTGATTTTAATGAAAATTTTGCACCAGTTGCACGCATGGACACAATCAAAACTTTGTTAGCCATTGTTGTGCAATACAAATGGTCATTTTACCTAATGGATGTAAAGTCATCATTTTTTAATGGACATGTTTAGAAAAGAAAGTGCATGTGGAAAATCCACAAGGATATGATGTTCCATGACAAGAAGACAAAGTGTACATATTAAAGAAAGCACTATACAGGTTAAATAAACCTCCCATACCTTGGTATAGTCACATAGATTCATATCTCACACATAATGGATTTCATAGAAGTGAAAGTGAGCCAACACTGTATATCAAAGAAAATCATCAAGGAAACATGTTAATTGTTTGCTTATATGTAGATGATTTGATTTTTACAGGTGATTTTGGCATAGAAGAATTTAAGTGAGTCATGAATGATGAATTTGAAATTACTAATTTGGGGATTATGAGATTACTTCTTGGGTATTGAAGTTCATTAGTCCAAAACTGGTATATTTATCTCACAATTTAAGTATGCGCATGAAATTTTGAAAATATTAACCATGATAAATTCCAAAGTAGCCCCAACACCTGTCATAACATGATTGAAGTTAAGAAAAGAAGATAAAGGGTCAAAGGTGGATCCCACACAGTTTAAAACACTGGTAGGAAGTCTTATGTATCTAACAACAACAATACTTGATATTATGTATGGAGTGAGCCCAATTTGAAGGTTCATGGAAACTCCAAAATAATTCCATTGGAAAGAAAGAAAAATAATTCTGAGATATGTGAATGGAACTAAATATTTTGGTATAAGGTGTTCTATTTCATAAGAATTCAGACTTATTGGATACAATGACAGTGATTGTGGAGGGAACATAGATGACATGAAAAGTACCTCCGAGTACACATTTCATTTTGGTACAGGTATGGTATCATGGGCATCAAGAAAGCATCCCATAGTGACTCTTTCTTCAACAGAAGTAGAGTACATCGCATCTACAAGTGTAGCTTGAAAAGTAGTTTGGATGAGAAGAATGATAAAATATTTGTTGCAGGAACAACATGAACCAACTATATTGTTTTGTGACAACAATCCATCCATCATGTTTTCAAAGAATCATGTGTTTCACAAGAAAACTAAGCACATTGATACAAGGTATCATTTCATCATAGAATTAGTGAATAAAAAAGAGATATGTTTAGAGTTTTGTGGGTCAAAAGAACACTTGTCAAAGACATTTTTACAAAGAATTTAGAAAGAGATGCATTTCAACATCTACATAGCAGTTTGGGAGTCTACCTAGTAACACATGAGTGATAGTAAATGTCAATTCAATTTTTGATGTAAATTTTTGTAATCCCACCTCCTTACAATTAATGGGGATTGTTGGAAATAGTAATTAGAAGTTGGTGAATTCTTACATCCATCAATTTCTTAGTCAGTGAGTCAGTTGGTCACACAAACTGCGAGTCAGTCTACAAATACAAAGTCACATGTTTATACAAGATCAGTTTTATCAGTTGACAAGAAGGGAAGTTATTAAATGGAGTCGATCTTTATCTATCTCAAGTCCAGTTAAGTAGTTGAAGAGTCAGTCGAATTTATTATGTCTTAAATGTTAATTCGGGTAGCTTCTGTAAGAATTACCTATCATATTCCATATATGTCCGAGTCTATAGTTAGTCAAGATACACATGCAGAGAGGTAGAAGAAAAAAGAGAAGCAACAACATTAGCTGGAGGTATTCGAAGAACTCTAAGAGCTCAAGCTCTATGTATGTGTCTGTAAAAACAACATAATTTGTTGGAGCTGAATCTCATCACAGTTTGTATTTTGTAACTACGCACTACGTCGAAGTTTATTTTAATATCAAGTATTTTGTGTGTTGATAATTTCATGTGTAATTTTGAGATTTTGTTGTGTTTATGAGTTTATTGTGTTAAGAAGTAGCACACTAGAAGAAATTGTTTCATAAATTGTTTACACCACAACGCACAATAAATTGTGCATTCTGTGCATTGTGTAGTAAGTCTTGAGAGTTCTATCAAGAAGTTTTGTTGTGCGCAATATTTGTAGCTACACCGCGCACAATTTCTTTATGCGATGCATATCTAAGAAAAACTAATATAGTCTGTCATTATATTTTTTGATGACATGATACATATATTGATCTAGGTGGATATCAATGGCTACCCACCTTTTCCATCTAGCTCAAAACAACTTTCTAGCAATTTTGATAATTTACTATTTTTAGCAGTTTTTCGGGTCTTGAACTTTCGGAGCCATTTTGAGGCCCTAAATGACATTTGTTGGGGTATGTTGCGGTCACAAAATTTCACGATGAAATTTGTTCCACTGTTATAGTCCTCGGATAGATCTTTTCAATGGGCTATCATACGCCTAAAACGAAGATCGTATGCAAAAGTTACGACCCCGGGAAGTTGATGTACTGACTTACCCAAATGGGGCCCACATGACTTTTGACGCTTTATCTCCTAGGGTTAGGTTTTTTGATGTTTAGGGTTTTTGAAACTCTTGTTTATTGTAAAAAGGCCTTGAGAGCCTCATTGTAATCATCTTCTTTCGAATGAGTGAAACCGTCACATCTCTTCTCAGATATAAGCTCCCACCATTCCAACAAGCTTGTTTTTCATTGCATTTTACAGTTTCAACTTATTTCCTTATTGAATAGAAAACCAGTTTTATTGTTTCTCTGTTATTCTGTGTTAAGCATCTGGCAATAATCGGTAGTCATTTCGTTCTTCTCATAAAATCCAGATCATATATGGCCCTAAATACAGATAGAGAGGGGAGGCTAAGGGTCCCTATGGTAACTTGTAATTATAAATACACTTTGTCAATTCACTTTTCTGGTGTGTCTTCAAATATTTCTCTATCATCATTTATACATGTGGTTCTTTCTCATGACATGTCTTGTGAATACTGTAAAACAAACAATCCTTATGGATCTCTTTTGATCCCTTGCATATATAATAAACAATTTTCACTTTGTGAACTGGTAATTTTCATCGGTCCATTTCGTTCCAGAATTGAACTAGGGGATGGTGCAACTAGATGGTTTTACATCTCTCCCCTAATTAACAGGAAATGATGAGAGAATGATCTATTAGTGTGTGTGTGTGTGTGTGTGTGTGTGTGTGTGTGTGTGTGTGTGAATTAAGCAAGTTGATAATAAAATGAGACATCACTACTTTGTGGGGCTATTTGATACAGTCATCTTCAATCTTGTACTAAATCACCTATAGGAACATGTTTCTTCCTACAAAGTTTACAACTAAATAGCTAACAACTTTAACAGAAATGTAACAACTTAATGAATGCCTAGAGAAATTGTATTCACTGAAAAAATGGAAGCAAGAGACAACACCATTAAACATAGACTCAAGATACCCGACAAAAAAAATATTTATCACAGTCTCGCTACATTATCAACCAATCTCGCGCAATTTTCATTCAGACTCAATAATTGGAGGCATACTTGTTGTTCCACATTGTGACATGACTTCCTCTTCTCTATAGTTTTTTTAGACATCTCTCTTATGTTTTCTTTCTTCTGTTAAGTGAACTAGAAAAAAGAAAACCTACTTTTCATTTTTTCCTTTTTTCTCATCACAAACTCTTCTTTTTCCTCTCTTTCCTCTTTTCTCATCACCAACTCTTCTTTTTCCTCTCTTTCTTTCCTTTCCTTTTTGGCAACCGAATCGTCCCTTTTCCCCCAATCGTTTCTTGTTTTCCTCCAAAATGTGTTGGTTGTTCGATAGTTACAACTATCCAAACTATCATATGTTTTTCCAAATGTGCATTGGAAACTTAGATAGTTGTAGCAAGTAAATTCCTTAATCATTTCAAGTGATTTTCCTTCCATCACACAATAAGTCTACCACTTTTCACAAAATTCTTGCAAGACATGTGGAGTTATGATTCATAGCATTCTAAGAGAATTTCCCCTCTCTTGGAGTTGTAGCACTCTTGTTGTGTCAACAGTATTACAACATAGGTGTTACAACAACGTGTCACAACACCGTGTTACAACAACTTGCTACAAAACAATGTTACAACAACTTTCTACAACACATTGTTACAATAACACGTTACAACAACATGTGTTACAACAATGGGAGTTGCAACATTTATCTCACCTTACATTTTATTAACTTGAAATCGTTTTTTGTTTTTTTTATGTGGATTGCTCGAGGCCAAAGATGTTCCTGCATTGGACATGGTTGGTAAGAAAAAAATGAGTTGTATCTTATGTGGATGAAACTGTAGATTTTATAGAGGATGAAAATCCTCGTAGGAGTGATAACTCATTTTCATAAACCCACAATGCATCTTCAAAACCCATGTTTCTCCACTTAACTAAATATTTGTAATATTTCTTATTTAGGTTCCTATTGCTAAACCTCTTTGTGAACATTTTCTCTAAATATTTGATTGGTTTAATAGGTAGTTGCTTCTTCCATTCAACTAGGGTACTTTCTTCATCATGCTCTACTCACTCTTGAAATGCATACAATTCAGCCACATTGAATATTGTAGAAATGTCAAAATATTTTGAGAACTCTAGCATATATGCATTATCATAATTTTTTCTCACAACTCAACATGGTCCAATTTTATTGTAATTTAGTTTACTATAGGTACATCTACAAAATATTTCTTTCGTCAAATGTGCCATTACCATCTCTCCTTCAAAACACTTTTGTCTTCTTCCCAAATATGCTCCATTTGTGTATGTGATATTGCTCTATTGTAGATTTCTCTTAACCTACTCATGCATTTCCTATATGATTTCTTCAAAATCACTTGCATCAACATTCCTTTTATTCTCTATACCTGGAAACTTAACCAAATTAAAAAAATAATTTTAGTGATCTTCCATAAACAATATGAAATCGACTATTTCCCATAGATCTATTATTGTAATCATTGCAAGAAAATTCAGCTTGATCCAAGGCCAAATCCAAGTGTCCTAATTTCTCTCTACTCATACTCCTCAAAAAATTACCAAGACTCTTGTTAACCACCTTGGTTTATCCATCCATTTGTGGATGATATGCACATTTATAGAACAACTTGGAACCTATATTCTTCCAAAGTTTCCTCGAAAAATGTCGAAGAAATCCCATATCCCTATCATAAGTGATGCTTCTTGGCGTTCCATGTAACTTCATAATATCTTTGAAAAATAAAGAAACAACTTTAGTAGCATCAATGGTATTCATGCATGATATGAAATCTATCATCTTCAAAAACCTGTCCACTACAATCATCACAAAATCATGACCGCTCTGCATTCTAGGAAATCCCAAAACAAAGTCCATGCTCATATCTTCTCATGGTCTCATGAGTACTGAGAATGGTCTATATAACTATTTATTTTGACTCTTTCCTTTTTCTAGTTGGAAAACTCTAGAACATTGAACAAAATTTTTCCCATCTTTATTGATGCTTATAAGAAAAAAATACATTTCCTTCACCAATGTTGTGGTTTTATCAATGTCAAAATGGCCACCTAAACCTTTGTTATGTAGCTCTCTAACAAGACTTGGTTGCAATGCACTCCGTGGAATGGACAAACTTTGGTTCTTGGAAAATAATCCTTATTGGATGTAGAAATCCAAATATCGTGTTTTCTTGATGCTCCAAGGTGCTTTGCACACTTTTAAAACCTTTGTGAAATATGTATCCTTTATATAAAACTCCTTCATACATTTGAAGATAGAAACTTCAACTAACTAAGAATTCAACAATGTTATTCTCTGTCTTAGTGCATCTACAATTTTATTCGACTTTCCAAACCTATGCTTCAAAACAAATGAGTAACTTTTCAAAAATTAAACCCATCTGGAATGTTTTTTATTTAACTTACCTTCACCTGTAACACCTTAAGGTCGGTAAATAAGGTAAACTCCTTTGGTAGAAAGTAATGTCATTATTTCTTCAAAGCTTGTACAAACTCATAAAATTGTTTATTATAAACATAAAACTTCTTCTTAGCATAATTTAATTTCTCTTTGAAGGATGCAATTGGCCTTCATTCTTGGCTCAAAACTAATCCAATTGTTGAACCACTTGCATCAAAATCCACTTGAAACACTTTACTGACATCTAGAAGAACCAAAAGTGATTGTTCAGTTACCTTTTACTTCAAGTCCTCAAATGACTTCATGGTTGTTGATGTCCACCCGAAAATCTCATTTTTCATGCATTCAATAAGTAGTGCACATTTCTCACTAAAATTTTGAATAACTTTCTTGTAGAAACTCATCAAACCATGGAAACTTCTCACATCAAATGTACACCTTGGTGTTGGAAACTCCAAAATAATCCTTACCTTTTCATAATCCATCTTCAAGCCTTCATTGGAAATCAGAAATCCCATGTACACTAATTCCTTATTCGGAAGCACACATTTCTTCATTTTTCTCAATAGTTTTTTTTCTTTCAAGGACTATAATATTTTTCTCACATGCTCCAATTGTTTTTCTTTGGTTTTACTGAAAATAAAAATATTATCTAGGAAGACAACAACAAACTTTCCCTAAAATAGTTTCAAAAATGCATTCCTAACTCTCATGAATGTGCTAGGGGCGTCGTTTATCCCAACCAACATGACCAACCACTCAAATAGTCCATCCTTCATCTTGAACAATTTCTTCCATTCATCATTTTTGCTTATCTGAATATGTTGATACCAAATCTTCAAATTGATCTTTAAAAGGTCCGACTCAAACAATCCATGAGATCATCCATCCTTGGTAAGTAAACTTTTACTTAATAATAATCTTGTTGATAGTTCATGAGTCGGTACACATTCTCCATTCACCTCCTTTCTTTGGTGTCAATACCATAGGTACAACAGATGGACTTAAACTCTCTCAGATCAATCCTCTATCAAGAAATTGCTATACCCTCATATTCACTTCCTCATCCTCATTCTCTGACTTATGTTGATCTTGTTATCAAATAAATCTAATGTGATATACCTCTCAAGGGAGGTAAACGTGTTGGTAGATCATCTCCAACAATATCTATACCTCTAAAGGGAGGTAAACGTGTTGGTAGATCATCTCCAATAATATATTTAAATTCATTCAACAAAGGTTGAATTTCTAGTAGCACAGAGCTCATCTTTTTGCTATTTGGAACTTTTCTTAGCATTCAGGACAAACATAAATGGGTCTTTTTCTATTCTATCAAAAATTATTTGGATAAACACATCATAAGGTGATTATTTTTGCACACATTTCTATTGTCATTTCATTTTCTATCACTACTACTTAACTTAGTCTCTATCATTGGTTCCATTATGTACCATTGTCCATATTTTAAAAATTTGTAAGTATTCTTCCTTCCATGATGGAAATTTTTTTTGTCAAAAAACCAAGGTATTCAGAGTAATTTGTGGTAAGAATCCATCTCTACTATATCATACAATACCTGCTCACTAAAATTTCTAATCTGAAAAGTTAACAAGCATTGCTCAGTCACATTCACCTGATTTTTTTTTTTTAATCATGAAATCCAATATTCACATGTGGAATAATTTTCAATTTTAATTTCTCCATTACCTTTGTGGATACTAATTTTTTTGTACTTCCACGATATATGACCATATAACAACACTTGTCCTGAATTTTGCACTTAGTTTTAAAAACTTGCTTTCTCTACTAAGGTTTTTTTGTTGTCTTTGTCTCACCCTTTAGTAACACTCTTCTAAACATCAAGTTTTCTCCTCGTTCTTGCTAACGTACTTCCACATTGTTGCCAACAACTCCTCCTTCATCTTCCTAGTTAACTTGTGTTCTCACCTCATTTCGTCTCCGTGTATTCTTATTCTCCAGACATTATGATTCCTTGTGACCTTCTACTCCACATCTATAACAAGTGATCACATGTACTTACCTATGCCAAATCCTATGCCTCTTCTAGAGCCACTTCTTCTTCTTGTATTCTGGTTAATGGTCTCTTCATCTTCCTTTTCAGTTACTGGTCTCTTCATCTTCCTTTTCACTGCTTCTAACAACACCTTTTGCAACCTCTAGTTCATTTTCCACACAAATTTTGTTGCAACCTTATATCAATATTTTCTTCCACCTTCAAAGAAACTTGATAGGATTCATCTACATTATGAAGTAATGTGTACTCTTTTCATCGTGAATATGATATTTCAACCCATTTACATATCTCACCATTCTTTCATATTCTGATTCCTTGTTCGTGATGTCAGTGATACTTTGAAAATTTTCTCACTATATTCACAAAAGAATGTATCTTTCTGCTTCAAGTTTTGCACATGCTTGCATAAACTCTTCTCGTAATTGACAAGTAGGAATTTCCCTTTGATTTTGTTCATCATCTTCCTCCATATTCTAATATTCTCTCATTGGTTATCTACCCTATCATTCTGTAACATATCCTACTGAAGTGCAACATGGCCTTTTAATTTAGTCATGGAAAATAGAACATGATTGGGATCCTAAACATTTTCATACTCATCTTACGATCTCTCTTATCCAATCAATGAGAGTCCCAACTATCAAACTACCATCTTAAGATGAAACTTCCACTCTTGGTCTTGCTAACGTACTTGCTCTTCCACTAAAGTTTTCTCCTCTTGCTAACGTACTTCCTCTTCTTTAGGCTCATCCTTAGACTTTTTCCATCATCTCCAAGGCTTATGTTTTCTAGTTCTTCTATCCTCCTTCACAATTCCTCTAATTCTTTCTTTCTCACACCTACTTAAGCTACTCCTCTTTGACATTCTTACAAGTTTTCTTGCAACCCTGACATGCCTTATTTTTGGGCATTGTTTCCCACAACTTAGAAGCTAAACTAACTAAATAACTAACAACAATAATAGAAATTTAACAACTTAAAAAATGCCAAGAAAAATTACATTCAGTTTAAAAAAATGAAAGCAAGAGACAATACCATTAAACAAGGACTTCAGACTATTTATTAACCAAACAGAAAAATTATTTCTCACAATCTCATTACATTATGAGCTGACATAATTTTCATTCAAACTCAATGACTAGTGCATGCTCTTCATTCCATAATGTTCTTTTTATATTGGCATCTCTTCCTCTTTTCTATTGTTTCTGCAGATGTCCTTCTTTTGTCTTCTCTTTTTTCTACTCCAACCAAAAAAAAAGGACTCTTCTTTCTCCTCACTTTCTGTGCAACCTAACCATCTCTTTTCCCCAATTGTCTCTTGTTTTTCTCCCTCAAAACGTGTTGGACAATAAAAAGCTATCCAAATTCTCATTTGTTTTTCCAAATGTCTATTGAAAAATTAGAAAGTTGTAGCAGTAATATTTCTCAATAGTTTCAAGTGCTTTGTCTTCCATCGCATAGTTAGTCTAGCACCTGTCACAAAATTCTTGCAAGACATGTGGAGTCATGATTCCTAGCATTTTAACATAATTTTCCCTGGCCTGTAGGGATGTTGTGGCAACAACGCTTGTTACAAAGTGGGTGTTTCATCAATGGTGTTACAGCCCGGGTGTTGTAACTACTGTTACAAAAACATGTTACAACAATGACACTTGCAGCACTTATTTCACCTTACCTTTTATTAACTTGAAATTAAAATGTTTTTGGTGGGTGAAAATGGGTAAACAAAACAAATACCCATAGAAATTTGAAACAAATATTTTAGAATTCTCTTAGTCATTTTTATGCTAATTTTATCTAAGTGTTTAAAATTCACACTACTTTCATTCTTATGCCTGCCAGGATCCTTTTATTTGACAACGGATCTACCATTGTGAGTTAATCAGCCACAGCTGTCTCATTTGCGGACTTAAGAAAAAGAAAATAGAGCAGATAATCAATGGAATATAATTTGCTGTTAAGTCGGCGAGGCAGTATGTTTTGAATGATTCAAGCAGCTAGGGTTGACATTTGGAAACCAAACCATTTTATTAGTTATTTTTACAGTTTTAAGACTATTTTACAGTTCATTTACTTTACTTAACGGAAACTGAAAAATATAGCGACGAACAAAATACCCATGACAAACATTTTACCTTCAAATTCCAACACTGCACAGAGCATGGAGGAGCTGTTTTCATATTAGTTATTATGACCCATTGGATCTGTCCATTGGAATTCAAAATGCAGAAAACATGTGAAAGATTTGACCGCTTGTTTTTCAATGGAGTTATTTAATCGAATTCAATTACTTATTGAGATTCATCGGATTTGTCCATTGCAATCAATCCAATGCAGGAGAACATGTGAAAGTTTTGATCTCTTACTTTTCATTGGAGTTATTTAATCAAATTCAATCTTTGTTTATATAGTTTTCATGGTAGGTAAAGGGATTTTTCAATTCTGATTATTTAGCATTTTTAAATAATTTTAAAATTTAAATTTATTAAAATAACTTTTTTAAGGTTTCAAACTCTGGATTGTTAATTAGAAGTAAATGGAGTGGGTTAACTAGGGAGTAATCTTTTCTCCCAAGTTAGGTTTTTCAGTTATTAGTTTTTAAATTTTTTGCTAATTCAAAATTTTGGTCAATTTTTTGAATATTTGGGTTGGTTTAAAATGAGGTAAAACTTCTGGAGTAAGGTTCTAAAATGCATAGAACTTTGATCCATGGGAAACTTAGACTTGGCCAGATTGAGGAATTTTTTTTATCCGAAAAACTAAACTCAGGAGGGAAGATTGCTCCCTAGTTAACCTACTCTGAAGTAAATGGAGTGGGTTAACTAGGGAGCAATTTTGTTTTTGAATTTTCGGCCAATCCAGAACTTTGATCAATTTTCTGAATATCTAGGTTGGTTTAAAATGAGGCCAAACCTCTAAAGTAAGGCTCTGAAATGCATAGAACTTTTATCCATGCTAAAGTCAGACTACCCCTAAAATCTAACCTGATTCAAACTGGAAAAAAGTTTTTTAATCTGAAAAAAAAAAACTCAGGAGAGAATTACTCCCAAGTTAACCTACTCCGAAGTCAATAAAATGGTTAACTAGAAAGCAATCTTCCCTCTAATTTCCGGCCATTCCTCTCCTAAAATATTTTTTTATGAAAAGAGTTACAGAATCGAAATTTTCATTAATTAATAAAATTATAACTTCCTCTAAAATTGGGAAAAAATTCCAGAATTAATCCAATTATTAATTTGCTCCCCTTTATCTAATTTATTTAATTCCATGGCTCCGCCACGGGTCTCTCTGGAGTCCGCCCGAACGGTGCTGTCGCAGCAATATGCGTGCAGGAGACCATCTGTGTGTCTTCTTCCTGACAAACGGTTCTTGATGAATATGGCGGTCACGTGATTTAAAGTGCTGGTGTTACTGTGGTGGACCGAGATACCTACCGTGCCGAAGGCCTATTCGTATGCCTCGTCTCCCAAGGCCCAGCCCCCGCTTTCGGTAACTTCGGGGATCCGCTTGCACGTTGATACTGATCCATTGGATCGAGACTCGGAAAACATGATAGGTATGTTCCATTGTCAACGACCTCAACCCGGCCCCATTGACCCGGATTAACGTCCCCACAGACTCGGTATGTGAGTAGGATTCAGGCTGCCACTGCCAGACTGGTAGCTTTACTACTGGGACTGACAGGAACTTAGAGATTCGAGATTTAAAATCTTGGGATCTTGCGATGGGGTGTTGTATAAGGATTCCACTTAGTTTGATTGGATTTTCGGAGATTCTGGATTAAGTCAAAGACGCTCAAGATTCTGAAAAGTATGGGGGAATTAATAGCTAAAACTTAGACAAAAGTAGAACCAGGATGAGCACCAAAATTTATACCCAAATTTCACCTCAATTGTTCACGGACAAGCCATTGATTTTGGATCATCTTTTTCATATCCTTGTGGAAGGGCGTGCTCTGAGATGCTTTGTCTGATTTGTGAAGGGCGGAAACTGACAAGGCACTGCCTGTATTATGTGGGGCATGCATGCATCCAACTTGTAGTGGGCGCCAACTTTTTCCTGTAACAGCAAGCAGTAGTCGGTGTCGTACACCGGCCCAATGCGTCCTTTGTCCGTTGGTATATAAAAGTAAGAGTCTCTTCATTGCATCGCTGACGCTGGGTGAGCGCAAGATTACACGAATAATAAGCTGTCGGAAGCACGCATGGAAGACCAATCAGAATGGCAATTTGCAGATATCAAAGGGATATTTACTTAGCATTTGGTCTTGCAAAACAAAACATCATAATCATCTTTCAGGAGTATCTAGTTTGAATATAGAAAAGAAGGTTAGAATGTTTTAAGTCAGCATTGATAAAAAATTGTTGGAATTTCAGATTTGAGTGATCGAGTATGTATAATTCAAGTGTTTTATCATTTTTCAATTGCTGAATCTATATATACATTCAAAAATACAATTTAAACAATAAAAATTGATTATCGTTTTTCAATTGCTGAATCTATATATACATTCAAAAATACAATTTAAACAATAAAAATTGATGATTTCATCGAGATCAGTTTCACCAAATTCCTGCTAAAAATTCAAAAAATTTAATGTTTAAACAACTCCAAATATTAGTAAATGATTGCGCAGCAAAAACACCAAAACACCATAGAATGAAAGAATGACTTAAAAGAATAATTTCAAAATTTAAAGAGAAGTTCCGTGCGTGAACCCTAAACCATATGATAACTATGATAACTCGATCTCCGGAAACGCATAAGTTCTCCTTTGGTGTGAAAAAGTTCAGTGAAAATGATAACACACTGTCTTGTTTTTATATCCCAATTAGATAGGACCTAGCCGTCGTGTAAGAATCTGACAGCTCTGTTGTAAAATGCTCTATGTAGCACAAAACGGTAGGGTCTCGCGAACTGACAAATCTGTTGTAAAAGGGTCTCCAGAGCAGAAAACTATAGCGCAATTGCACGCTCCATATAGAAAGACACGGAGCCAACATAACCAAAAGAAAAAAGAAGTGTGATTGACTCGCAGAAAGAAATAAAGAGCCATTGTACGCTCCATGTAGAAAGACATGGGCCAACATTAAAAAAAAAGTTCTGTTTGACTCGCAGCAAGCGATAAAGTAAGAATTAAGGGAAACGGATTCGACAAGGTCTCTATTCAAGGGCACTACGAAAAGCAAAGGGATTCCAGGTGTGGCCATTAGGGTTTGGAAAGGAAAAAAAGCAATGTGGAAGCTACAGTAAGGCCGAGCTTTTCCTTCATGCTCTTTGATATTACGGCTCGCCCCTCTTTGACAGGGTAACAATAGTGACCTATCAGTGCAGCAGAAATAGTAACATATCCGGAGTTATATAGAGTTAGATTTGAACAAATTTAGACTCTAACGATATTTATCTCAGAAATATTCAGATCTCACCATAGATATCCCAAAGATCTATTCCAATTTATGGTTCAGCGCTGTATATTAAAAATCACAACCAGAGTTACTCGTCATGGGTTTCTTCGATCCATTTTTTGTGAATGCCTTACGGTGGGGGAGATCACGTCCTTTTAAGTTACTGTGTCTCTTTCAACGAAAAAGAATGTCAGTGGTCCGACTTTCCGACTTCCTATAAATGAGTGATCAGTAATGAAGGTATGATTTAGTGGTACTTTGCGAGGTGGTGGAACTTATATTAGCATTGAAATTTAGATTCGAAGTTTGAAAGTAGAGAAACCATAATCTGTGTTTTTAATAATTTTGAATGTTCTCCCTAATAGAATATTTAAGTCAAACCAATTATAAATAATTTTATAATAATACAAAATATATATAATAATTATGTTAAATTTTTTTTATTATAAATAATATTAAATTTTTATATGAATCTATAGATATTATAATAATATAATAATAATAATTTGTGCTTATTATAATAATATAATAATAATAATATATGCTTAATGTCACTATCAAGTTTTGTTTGTGGGACAAGGGGTCACTGAAGTATACATACTTTATTTTTTAGGATTTGAACTTGTGACTTTTGAGGTAGGTATACATACTCTATTTTTTTAGGATCTCAACTTGTGATTTTTTTGGGAGAAAAACATGTTCTCAACCATTAAACTATTGTCATTAATAGTTGGATAGTATATATTTATTAAAAAATTAATGAAAAAATAATTTATTTCTTAAAGAGTAGATAATAATATAAAAAAGTGTTACAATAAATAATTTGGGCTTTCCATTTTGATACAAAGTCAACCTACCAAAGTCCCAAGTAGTAGGTAAGATAAGATTAAGAGGATAATAATAGAATATGTTTAATAAAAATATAATTTTAGGTAAAATTAATTTATTAAATAAAATCTTTGTTGCATGGAACCAGTAAAAGTTTCCCTCAAATTTATAGGAAAAATGAAGTTGGGAGGGGCAATAATATATATAAAAAAATATTTTAGATTACAATGATACTTTAAATTACAATATATAGAGATATTGATACATTTTAAATCTTATTTCAATAAAATTGAATGTCAATTGAGGACAATGTTTCTCTTATTGCAACATATACAATATATTTAACACAATATTGAAACTTTAATATCCATAAATATTCCAATAGAAAATGAGAAACAAAATTGAAAATACATATATACAATTTTAACATCTTTTTAAAATAAAACTTTACATATATAAACTTTAAACATTTTTGTAAATTTGAAGCATAAAAGTTTCCCTCAAATTTATAGGAAAAGTGAAGTTGAAGCTACAATAATATATATTAAAAAAATATAAAAAATATTTTAGATTACAATGATACTTTAGATTACAATGTATAGAGATATTGGTACATTTTAAATCTTATTTCAATAAAATTGATTGTCAATTGAGAACAACTTTTCTCCTATTGCAATAACTACAATATATTTAACCCAATACTGAAACTTTAATATCCATAAATATTCCATTAAAAAATGAGAAACAAAATTGAAAATAAGTATATACAATTTTAACATCTTTTTAAAATTAACCTTTACATATATAAACTTTAAACATCTTTGCAAATTTGAAGCATTATTATTTTTTGATTGGAAAAAACAAAATAGTACTACTCTTCTAATATGACAATGCAATAAAAGTCAACGATATTGTTGGTTGATATAAACTAGGAACTGGAGCAAATGCTTCTAGTGGATAGAGTATCGATTTATTGGACTTTCATGTTTAGTTTTTCATACATGCATTAAAAGTCTTTCATATCCACAACTATAAAGTGAGTATTCTTAAGTTTTTTTACTTCACTAATTTTTGAAATAATATTTAACTCTAGTTTAGTCTTAGTTTTATAGTGATATTTTGAAAATAAATATAATGAAAATATTTGTAAGAAATTATGTATTTGTAATAATGGAATAAATATATCTACATTTTAATTTAATAAAATTATAATTTAAATCTCTTCCTTTAGGAAACCAGTTTTCAAGCTCCAATTTCCATGATGTTGAAGCTCTCAATTTTCCAAAAAAGTTCTCAGTCAATTGGGGACATTCCCAACTAATTCCCAAGCTCACTTAACTTAGGGAACTAGTTTCAAAAATGTTGAAAATGCGCGAGCCATATAAAGATAAGCATTTCCACCCATCAAAAATAGAAATTAATCATTTATCCAAGTTAATCATTTCCACTCATCAAAAGTAGAAATAAATAATTTCTCCTAAAGGTTTTAGACATATATATTTCATATAAATACATATATAAACAAACCACATTTGAATTGGATTGGATTGAGATGGAGCTATAAAAAAAAAAAAATAGTAAATGTGAGATAGAATAATAAAATTATATTATTATTATAATACTAATAATCTATTTTTAAAGTCACTTTTAAATTAGACATCATATTGATGTATGAGACCACTTATTTGTAGGACAAGGGACTCTAGGAAAATATTTGACTTCTAAAATTTACAAAGGTATACATACCCTACCCAACTTTCCAAGATTACTATAATTTTAATGACTTGAGAAGTTAAGAAGGTATGTATTTTGATAAATATTTTTAAAGAGGGATCTAATTTTATAAGAAAAAGGAAAATCTAGTTTGAGAATATATATATATATATATATATATATAATGTTTATCCCAAATTATATATTTTTATTATTTTATGGAATTATTATTTTATGGAAATGTGTAGAATCATCTAATACTACCATGGTGAAAAGGTGAGATTTTATAAAAAAATTATATTTTAGGAATTTTTTTGATACATTAATACATATAGTTATATTTCACCATCTTCAATCTATAATATATGTAAAAAAAAATTGCATTTAGGAAAAATAATCCCATCAATGTGATTATCAGAAAGGAGAAAGTGTAATGGGAAGTTGATGAGTTGATGACAATGTAATTATATGATGATGATGATTATTAATGTCCACTAAGATTGAAGTGGTTTATGGACATTAACAAGGTAACTGATTACTTGTCATTCTTTAGAATTTTGTTTCTGTGCTCGAAAAGAATTAAGAGAATCTTTCCAAGATCACCATAGTTTTGTTGAGTTAATAGGTTAGGAACCTATTGGTAGTGTGCCAAATATTTTGAAAATGAGATCTAATCTCGGTGTAGGCTGGATAATCTAAGAGAAAGTGATTTTCATCTTCAACCTTCTTAGTGTCACAAAGGTGACACACTCTTTCATCCCATGTCTTTTTATGAATCAACCAATGCACAATTTCACTATGGAGCTCATGAGAATTTATTCTTATCTTATCAATGCTTATTTTTTTCTTTCCACTTGTCAAAACATAAAGATAATTTTAATCTGCTAGTTTAGGGTTGATTACATCCTTATAATACCTTAATTTTCCTTTTACCTCTAACTCTTTATGACACCACACCTTCTCCTTAAATTTTGATTCAATGATATTTTTAATAGTATCTTTATTCTACAAAATGGTGCCTTTGTTGGCCGTTGACCAAGTTTTGGAGATCCTTGGTCACTTTTGACCTATTTTGGGACTTTGACACATTGTCGAAGTTGGAGAGCAAGTCGAAGCGGAGATCGTGGGATCTCTGCCCCCTTTTAGGGCTTTTGGGGTTTTGAGATTATGTAACGGGTATCAGGATGTAGGCCCATGGGCTTACCCATTCTTAGGAATATTTTGTAATGTATAAATAGATGTCTAGGTGATGTAAGGAGAGACATCAACACAAACATGTGATTCTAAGTGCTAATTGCAATCAATAGTTATACATGCTTTGTGCATGCTGTGTGAGATTTTCAATGCTCAGTGCAAGTGACTATAAGAGACTGTGTAAAGGCTTTGTGATGTAACCTAGCTCGGGGAAGGAGGATGTAGCGAAGTGCACGTAGATCTCATGTCCTATGCGGAGTAGGATTTTGTGGCTTTGTGCATGTAGAATCTTAACAGAAGATAAATAAAGAAGAAGAAGAGTTGGTGGACGTAGCCCCGGGCTGGGGATAAACCACGTATATCCCGTGTTGCTATGATTTGTACGATGTATTGATGTGTCTATGTGTTTAATTGTTTAAATTATTTGATATAGATGAAAGCTAGTTAGATATGTTGATGCTTTGTGCTTAATAATATGGATGAATGATAGATCTAATCTATGTGAATGTGCTTAGTGCTTGAATCTGCTAGATCTGGGTGAATACTGCATTGATCTATTGTTAGGGTTTTATCTGCGAAGTAGATACTGGTTAAATACTGATGAGCTATAACTGCTAAGTGCTTTGATAGAGTATTGTAGTCACAGATCTATGTCCTATCTAAGGTTGCAGGCATTGGAGTCCTGCAACCACCCCTCCCTCTACCTCGGGTGAGACTTCAGCTGCCTTGCAGGTGTTGCCGAAAGGGCCGGTAGTTAGGGTTTTGTTGGTTCTCTCTTGAGCATTGAACCCCAGGTCTGCCCCTATGCCAACAGTCTTCCATGATTCCCCAATAGTTTAGCCAAGACCAAGCATCTTTGTGTCATCATTGGTTGAGTCGATGGTGGTTAAAACTCTATTTTGAAGCAATTTTAGGAAGTCTCTCGTCTTCCATGTTGTTTAACTTGTTCTTATACATTAGATATCTAGTCATTGCCATGCTCTCAATGGGGGAGATGATTGTTTTTAAAAGGATAATGGGATAGGGCGTATTTCCTTTAATTTTAGGATTATACATTATAAAATTATTTTGTGTTTACTCTATCTTTCTCCAAAATTCACGAGAGATACTACACTAGTTTACATCCATAAAGAATAACAAGATGATAATGGATGATAATGAAATTATGTAATATGTGAAAAATTAGATAAATGTTTATATAATATGTGGAAAAATAATTATATATTTATATTATTATGATATTTATATTAAATATAATAATATATATATTTTATAATATAATTTAAATTAAGCTTCTTTTCTATGTGAGCAAGGTTTTATTTAGTTCACCATGCATTATTATATTTGGGAAAAGTTCATACATAAAACATGGCGTGAAATGATGTTTAATATATATGTGTGGAGTATAATATTGTTTAAATTCTAAAAAGTAAAAACATGAATATGGATAACTTTTTT
>ML783231.1:0-15012 GCA_009831015.1 Picea engelmannii | reverse complement strand
TTAATTAAATCTAAAAGAGAGATACAAATTGTAAAAAAAATGATTATTAAAATCAACAATAAAATTAAGTTTTTTTACTATGTAAGGTTTTGAGTGAATCACAAAACCCTTCAAAATATGATTTTCTGAATAATTTTGTTTCTCCAAAAGGATTTTGAGTAAATCACCATACCCTTCAAATTCCAATCTTCTGAATAATTTTTCTATTCCAAAGTATTCTACTGCTCCAAAGTACTCCCCGATATGTCTCTCTTGCAAATCTCTTTCCTGTAAATTTTGGAAAAATAATGAAATAATGAATAGTTTGAAAAATAATGAATTTATGAAAAGGGTTTTGAGTTAATCACTATACCCTTCAAATTATGATCTTCTGAATAATTCTATTGTTCCAAAGTATTATGTTGCTCCACACTGCTCCTCGGTATGTCTCTCTTGCAAATCTCTCTCCTGTAAATTTTGGCCAAATAATGAAATAATGAATAAATTCTTACTATTTAAAGGACTTTATGAAATTATATTTTCGAAAAATAAATTCCCGCTCATTTTTCAATTGTAAAAAAACAAAGTCGCATTTTTTTTAAGTTTTTCGAAACATCGATGTGTTTATTAATACAACATATCAGTGCCTTTGTTTATACAAAACACGAGTGCACTAAATATTTTTGGAGCATCGATATCATATAATTATTTTTTATTTATTTTAAATCTTGAAAAGTGTTGTAGTTATTAATTAAACGCCCTCGTGATTTATATTGTTATAGATGCATCAATGCATTTTCTTTAAATTTAGCGCACTATTATATTTTAAAAGTTATGTAAATTTTTATTTGCACATAAAATAATATATTCATCTTAAATTATATTTTAGGATGCATCCACATGACTTGCAATACTTCATAGTATACATTTTTTTTCTTAAAGTCATCTTATTCTTAAAAAAAAACTACTTGATTTTTCTCAAATGCAAGGAAAAAATCTTATAAAACCAAATAGCCAATTCTTCAAATTCCATCATGTTCAATATTGATTAAAATCCATCATGGGGTTCTCCATTTCCATCACTAGTAAGAACAGATTTTATTTATATTCCAGTTATCTAATTGAATTTATTTATTTTATCCATGTCTATCTCGATAAAAATGTATCAAAATTTGCAGGATCTTGATTCAAAATCGAGTTCAGATGTAGAAAATAGTCCACTAGTTCAAAAATGTTGGAATCTCTTTTCAGGAGAAACATACCACAAGCTGTTGATAGATGAAAATGGATAGCCACTTTACCCTTCCAATTGTAAAATTCCATCTTTCAACTGCAAACATGGGTCAACAATGGTAATAATTAAGAAATACAATAAAATGAAACTAGACTAATTTAAAAAAAAACATTAATATTATCTTTAGCATCTCGTGGCTCATCTGGTGTGAAGATGATGTTCAGACATCCTCACTAATCCAACCCCGTGTAAAGACACGACACCATCACAAACATGTGATCGACCTCACTGGCTAGTATCCCGAGTGCGTTAGTGGAAATCTTGGCTGGAAACACTGGAAGGTCCCTCTTGGGCATCATCTCGCCCCACATGTGCATCCGCACTTGAGTTATCGACATAGAATGTTGACAGACAAAAGTATGTCTCGTCTCTAAAAACTTCTAAAAAAATAAAAAAAAAACAACTCTCAAGCAAAAGGGAAGTGCACCCTCCCATGTATTATAGCACGACATATATCTAGATCTATACAAAACCTACACAAAAACATGGAAGAAAATATAATACATCATGGTATTTGTACCAAAGAATCAACATAATAAAAAATAACACATCTAATATGTTTCCCATCACTTTTAAAGTGTGCAATGGTCATCACTAACCATGAGAGGAACCTAACCTCCTATGCACCGAAAGAAGCAATCCATAGTTGTCCACCACACACCTAAAAATTATATTGAGAAAGTACATCAACCCTAATATATTTCTAAGAGTACATGAACTGAATCTCTACTACAACATCGAATGGGGCATCAGGGAACTAGGAAAAATCCACCCCTCTCCTGGATAACCTGGTGATAAAATATATATCCTCCTCAGTGGGATGGTACCATTGATCAGGACCGACATGGAAAGTCTGTCGATGGACATCCCATTGACGGATCAACTACACCAAGAACCCGTAGTTCCCCTTCAGGGATGTATCCTCCTCATAATACTTAAGGAGACCTGCATTCCTCAAGAGGACTTAGCTTGTTGTAGTAATAAGGAGAGGTTACAAATCCCTCTCCCTCTCCCTTGCCTCCAAATCTTGTACAACATTATACAGGTCAAACCTTTGCTCTTTTTGTTTTTTTCTCTTTGCTGATGTCTCTGCATGATTAACATATAAAATACATTATCTTCATACATAAAACATTAAAAAAAAAAAAAATTAGTAAATGACAAATTTATTTATAAATACGAAAAATTGACTTTCTTCAAAAAATAAGTAAATTTCATCACCGGTGCACCAAAAAAATAGTCAACCATCGCATGAGGTGTGCATATTAATTGTGAGAACCATCTCCAGTGCACACATGTACCATAACACACTGTATAAATTTTTTTATATTATTCTATGTGATGCATTGTATAACCTTACTACACCGATGCGTTAAGGTTAACTGATACACCGTCTAATATGATAAAAACTTCAAATCATAAAGCATCGTAAAATCATTTTAAAAAATTTGTTACTACAGTGCATAGCCTTTCCTGACATGCATCAGTGCATTATAGGAAATACGATGCACCGCACCAATAATTTTTTAAAAATTGATAATTATGGTACTTTGGAATTTAGGATCTATTTTTTTACGGTGGTGTGATGGGTAATCATTAACACACCGATGTGTAATTTACTGATGCATCACATCCAATAATATATCTAAGTGTGTCATTTAATGTAACGTCACGATGCGTTAGCATTGTTTCGACGCACCATGGAAAATCAGTTATATTATTTTAGGCGGTATGTGAGTAAAATTACACGCCAATGCATTAAAGTTTACCCAATGCACCAATGCATCGTAGTTTACAAACACACGACCGAAATAAATTAGGAATGGTGTTTTGGTGCACTATATAAATTTTCAGAGTGCACCGTTCGCGGTGCGAGACAAACAACTCAAACGCACCGCGTAAAAATAAATAAACCAGTGGAAATTTAATTGAATTTTTCATTTGAATTCACTAAAATTTTAAGTTATAAAGAAATAAAGACATTACCTAGACCTTTCCTCATCGAGGAGGCATGTTTTCCACGTAGTCCAAAAAAAAAAAATTGGCCATTGTTTGACAAAATTTGAAAGCCATGCACTAAGTAACAGACGGAAGGATGGAAATCAAGGGAAGCACCGATGGTAGGGCGCTTTAGAGAGGAATATGTTGCACCGACGCTTGAGATCTCTACAACAATGAAAAGGGTAAAAATGAATTTTACAAGGAGTATTTTCTTTTTATTTAACCATGTTATGGTGCACTCATCGGTGCGTGAGTATTTAAGTAGTGCATCGGAGTATTTTTTTTAAATAACCCAACCACAGTGCGCCATTTTTTAGAGAAACAATGTGCACTAGTGTGTCAATATTTAATTAGTGCACAATGGTATATTTTTTCAAAATTACCCTACCATGATGCGCCATCTTTTATAACAACGTTGCGTTCATAGTAGAAAATGCACCGGCGCATTAGGTATTTATAAAAACACCGTAAAAAAACATCTGATAATACCTCCTCCCGCTTGCCTCCGCTAGTGTCCTCTGTTATAAACGGATTTTTGGGCTATTTTTATAGGGGCTTCCGCAAAAACCTCTGCTCGAGGGTCTTTTCCTTGTAGTGTTGTGTTGCAAGCTGACTGGAGGTTCAAGATTTTCGAAACCTCTTTGCCAAATGTTTAGAATCATAAACGTATGTGTTTTCATGAGAATGTGCACACATTCCTACGAGTGCTCATTTATGTTGATCCCCTTGCCACTTTTTCATCCACCAACTCTTTGCACACACCCATATGTATAAAAGAATCAATTCATAGAATACCTTTATAAAAAAGAAATGATAAATAAATTATATTTTAACTGGTAAATTTTATGGTTTCAAAATTTCCCTTTAATATTGATCAAATATTGATCATTTCTTCTCTTGAACGATAACATTGATCAAATATTGATCATTTCTTCTCTTGAACGATAGATAAAAGATGTTCAAAATAAATAAATACATTAAAATTGAAGATAAATTTTTAGCATTACTTATAACCATTAGTAGAAGACATACTTTAAAATTTCACGAATAGGTCATCATTTTACTCATATCATTTTGCTCCTTTTTGAATGACTTTTAACTAAATGATATTTAACACTAACAACCATGTATTGGAAATGGAAACATACATCATACCTCTATTAGAAGGCTATTTAATGTGGCATTTATGAAACCATAATTATTTTTATAAAAACATTTATGGAAAATATATTACAGTTCAAATTTAATTGGGTATTTTATGCTTAAAAATGTTTAAATTAAATAATTAATGATTTCAACGAGTAAAAAAGTTATCCATATTCATGTTTTTACTTTTTAGAATTTAAACAATATTATACTCCACACATATATATTAAACATCATTTCACGCCATGTTTTATGTATGAACTTTTCCCAAATATAATAATGCATGGTGAACTAAATAAAACCTTGCTCACATAGAAAAGAAGCTTAATTTAAATTATATTATAAAATATATATATTATTATATTTAATATAAATATCATAATAATATAAATATATAATTATTTTTCCACATATTATATAAACATTTATCTAATTTTTCACATATTACATAATTTCATTATCATCCATTATCATCTTGTTATTCTTTATGGATGTAAACTAGTGTAGTATCTCTCGTGAATTTTGGAGAAAGATAGAGTAAACACAAAATAATTTTATAATGTATAATCCTAAAATTAAAGGAAATACGCCCTATCCCATTATCCTTTTAAAAACAATCATCTCCCCCATTGAGAGCATGGCAATGACTAGATATCTAATGTATAAGAACAAGTTAAACAACATGGAAGACGAGAGACTTCCTAAAATTGCTTCAAAATAGAGTTTTAACCACCATCGACTCAACCAATGATGACACAAAGATGCTTGGTCTTGGCTAAACTATTGGGGAATCATGGAAGACTGTTGGCATAGGGGCAGACCTGGGGTTCAATGCTCAAGAGAGAACCAACAAAACCCTAACTACCGGCCCTTTCGGCAACACCTGCAAGGCAGCTGAAGTCTCACCCGAGGTAGAGGGAGGGGTGGTTGCAGGACTCCAATGCCTGCAACCTTAGATAGGACATAGATCTGTGACTACAATACTCTATCAAAGCACTTAGCAGTTATAGCTCATCAGTATTTAACCAGTATCTACTTCGCAGATAAAACCCTAACAATAGATCAATGCAGTATTCACCCAGATCTAGCAGATTCAAGCACTAAGCACATTCACATAGATTAGATCTATCATTCATCCATATTATTAAGCACAAAGCATCAACATATCTAACTAGCTTTCATCTATATCAAATAATTTAAACAATTAAACACATAGACACATCAATACATCGTACAAATCATAGCAACACGGGATATACGTGGTTTATCCCCAGCCCGGGGCTACGTCCACCAACTCTTCTTCTTCTTTATTTATCTTCTGTTAAGATTCTACATGCACAAAGCCACAAAATCCTACTCCGCATAGGACATGAGATCTACGTGCACTTCGCTACATCCTCCTTCCCCGAGCTAGGTTACATCACAAAGCCTTTACACAGTCTCTTATAGTCACTTGCACTGAGCATTGAAAATCTCACACAGCATGCACAAAGCATGTATAACTATTGATTGCAATTAGCACTTAGAATCACATGTTTGTGTTGATGTCTCTCCTTACATCACCTAGACATCTATTTATACATTACAAAATATTCCTAAGAATGGGTAAGCCCATGGGCCTACATCCTGATACCCGTTACATAATCTCAAAACCCCAAAAGCCCTAAAAGGGGGCAGAGATCCCACGATCTCCGCTTCGACTTGCTCTCCAACTTCGACAATGTGTCAAAGTCCCAAAATAGGTCAAAAGTGACCAAGGATCTCCAAAACTTGGTCAACGGCCAACAAAGGCACCATTTTGTAGAATAAAGATACTATTAAAAATATCATTGAATCAAAATTTAAGGAGAAGGTGTGGTGTCATAAAGAGTTAGAGGTAAAAGGAAAATTAAGGTATTATAAGGATGTAATCAACCCTAAACTAGCAGATTAAAATTATCTTTATGTTTTGACAAGTGGAAAGAAAAAAATAAGCATTGATAAGATAAGAATAAATTCTCATGAGCTCCATAGTGAAATTGTGCATTGGTTGATTCATAAAAAGACATGGGATGAAAGAGTGTGTCACCTTTGTGACACTAAGAAGGTTGAAGATGAAAATCACTTTCTCTTAGATTATCCAGCCTACACCGAGATTAGATCTCATTTTCAAAATATTTGGCACACTACCAATAGGTTCCTAACCTATTAACTCAACAAAACTATGGTGATCTTGGAAAGATTCTCTTAATTCTTTTCGAGCACAGAAACAAAATTCTAAAGAATGACAAGTAATCAGTTACCTTGTTAATGTCCATAAACCACTTCAATCTTAGTGGACATTAATAATCATCATCATCATATAATTACATTGTCATCAACTCATCAACTTCCCATTACACTTTCTCCTTTCTGATAATCACATTGATGGGATTATTTTTCCTAAATGCAATTTTTTTTTACATATATTATAGATTGAAGATGGTGAAATATAACTATATGTATTAATGTATCAAAAAAATTCCTAAAATATAATTTTTTTATAAAATCTCACCTTTTCACCATGGTAGTATTAGATGATTCTACACATTTCCATAAAATAATAATTCCATAAAATAATAAAAATATATAATTTGGGATAAACATTATATATATATATATATATATATATATTCTCAAACTAGATTTTCCTTTTTCTTATAAAATTAGATCCCTCTTTAAAAATATTTATCAAAATACATACCTTCTTAACTTCTCAAGTCATTAAAATTATAGTAATCTTGGAAAGTTGGGTAGGGTATGTATACCTTTGTAAATTTTAGAAGTCAAATATTTTCCTAGAGTCCCTTGTCCTACAAATAAGTGGTCTCATACATCAATATGATGTCTAATTTAAAAGTGACTTTAAAAATAGATTATTAGTATTATAATAATAATATAATTTTATTATTCTATCTCACATTTACTATTTTTTTTTTTTTATAGCTCCATCTCAATCCAATCCAATTCAAATGTGGTTTGTTTATATATGTATTTATATGAAATATATATGTCTAAAACCTTTAGGAGAAATTATTTATTTCTACTTTTGATGAGTGGAAATGATTAACTTGGATAAATGATTAATTTCTATTTTTGATGGGTGGAAATGCTTATCTTTATATGGCTCGCGCATTTTCAACATTTTTGAAACTAGTTCCCTAAGTTAAGTGAGCTTGGGAATTAGTTGGGAATGTCCCCAATTGACTGAGAACTTTTTTGGAAAATTGAGAGCTTCAACATCATGGAAATTGGAGCTTGAAAACTGGTTTCCTAAAGGAAGAGATTTAAATTATAATTTTATTAAATTAAAATGTAGATATATTTATTCCATTATTACAAATACATAATTTCTTACAAATATTTTCATTATATTTATTTTCAAAATATCACTATAAAACTAAGACTAAACTAGAGTTAAATATTATTTCAAAAATTAGTGAAGTAAAAAAACTTAAGAATACTCACTTTATAGTTGTGGATATGAAAGACTTTTAATGCATGTATGAAAAACTAAACATGAAAGTCCAATAAATCGATACTCTATCCACTAGAAGCATTTGCTCCAGTTCCTAGTTTATATCAACCAACAATATCGTTGACTTTTATTGCATTGTCATATTAGAAGAGTAGTACTATTTTGTTTTTTCCAATCAAAAAATAATAATGCTTCAAATTTGCAAAGATGTTTAAAGTTTATATATGTAAAGGTTAATTTTAAAAAGATGTTAAAATTGTATATACTTATTTTCAATTTTGTTTCTCATTTTTTAATGGAATATTTATGGATATTAAAGTTTCAGTATTGGGTTAAATATATTGTAGTTATTGCAATAGGAGAAAAGTTGTTCTCAATTGACAATCAATTTTATTGAAATAAGATTTAAAATGTACCAATATCTCTATACATTGTAATCTAAAGTATCATTGTAATCTAAAATATTTTTTATATTTTTTTAATATATATTATTGTAGCTTCAACTTCACTTTTCCTATAAATTTGAGGGAAACTTTTATGCTTCAAATTTACAAAAATGTTTAAAGTTTATATATGTAAAGTTTTATTTTAAAAAGATGTTAAAATTGTATATATGTATTTTCAATTTTGTTTCTCATTTTCTATTGGAATATTTATGGATATTAAAGTTTCAATATTGTGTTAAATATATTGTATATGTTGCAATAAGAGAAACATTGTCCTCAATTGACATTCAATTTTATTGAAATAAGATTTAAAATGTATCAATATCTCTATATATTGTAATTTAAAGTATCATTGTAATCTAAAATATTTTTTTATATATATTATTGCCCCTCCCAACTTCATTTTTCCTATAAATTTGAGGGAAACTTTTACTGGTTCCATGCAACAAAGATTTTATTTAATAAATTAATTTTACCTAAAATTATATTTTTATTAAACATATTCTATTATTATCCTCTTAATCTTATCTTACCTACTACTTGGGACTTTGGTAGGTTGACTTTGTATCAAAATGGAAAGCCCAAATTATTTATTGTAACACTTTTTTATATTATTATCTACTCTTTAAGAAATAAATTATTTTTTCATTAATTTTTTAATAAATATATACTATCCAACTATTAATGACAATAGTTTAATGGTTGAGAACATGTTTTTCTCCCAAAAAAATCACAAGTTGAGATCCTAAAAAAATAGAGTATGTATACCTACCTCAAAAGTCACAAGTTCAAATCCTAAAAAATAAAGTATGTATACTTCAGTGACCCCTTGTCCCACAAACAAAACTTGATAGTGACATTAAGCATATATTATTATTATTATATTATTATAATAAGCACAAATTATTATTATTATATTATTATAATATCTATAGATTCATATAAAAATTTAATATTATTTATAATAAAAAAAATTTAACATAATTATTATATATATTTTGTATTATTATAAAATTATTTATAATTGGTTTGACTTAAATATTCTATTAGGGAGAACATTCAAAATTATTAAAAACACAGATTATGGTTTCTCTACTTTCAAACTTCGAATCTAAATTTCAATGCTAATATAAGTTCCACCACCTCGCAAAGTACCACTAAATCATACCTTCATTACTGATCACTCATTTATAGGAAGTCGGAAAGTCGGACCACTGACATTCTTTTTCGTTGAAAGAGACACAGTAACTTAAAAGGACGTGATCTCCCCCACCGTAAGGCATTCACAAAAAATGGATCGAAGAAACCCATGACGAGTAACTCTGGTTGTGATTTTTAATATACAGCGCTGAACCATAAATTGGAATAGATCTTTGGGATATCTATGGTGAGATCTGAATATTTCTGAGATAAATATCGTTAGAGTCTAAATTTGTTCAAATCTAACTCTATATAACTCCGGATATGTTACTATTTCTGCTGCACTGATAGGTCACTATTGTTACCCTGTCAAAGAGGGGCGAGCCGTAATATCAAAGAGCATGAAGGAAAAGCTCGGCCTTACTGTAGCTTCCACATTGCTTTTTTTCCTTTCCAAACCCTAATGGCCACACCTGGAATCCCTTTGCTTTTCGTAGTGCCCTTGAATAGAGACCTTGTCGAATCCGTTTCCCTTAATTCTTACTTTATCGCTTGCTGCGAGTCAAACAGAACTTTTTTTTTAATGTTGGCCCATGTCTTTCTACATGGAGCGTACAATGGCTCTTTATTTCTTTCTGCGAGTCAATCACACTTCTTTTTTCTTTTGGTTATGTTGGCTCCGTGTCTTTCTATATGGAGCGTGCAATTGCGCTATAGTTTTCTGCTCTGGAGACCCTTTTACAACAGATTTGTCAGTTCGCGAGACCCTACCGTTTTGTGCTACATAGAGCATTTTACAACAGAGCTGTCAGATTCTTACACGACGGCTAGGTCCTATCTAATTGGGATATAAAAACAAGACAGTGTGTTATCATTTTCACTGAACTTTTTCACACCAAAGGAGAACTTATGCGTTTCCGGAGATCGAGTTATCATAGTTATCATATGGTTTAGGGTTCACGCACGGAACTTCTCTTTAAATTTTGAAATTATTCTTTTAAGTCATTCTTTCATTCTATGGTGTTTTGGTGTTTTTGCTGCGCAATCATTTACTAATATTTGGAGTTGTTTAAACATTAAATTTTTTGAATTTTTAGCAGGAATTTGGTGAAACTGATCTCGATGAAATCATCAATTTTTATTGTTTAAATTGTATTTTTGAATGTATATATAGATTCAGCAATTGAAAAACGATAATCAATTTTTATTGTTTAAATTGTATTTTTGAATGTATATATAGATTCAGCAATTGAAAAATGATAAAACACTTGAATTATACATACTCGATCACTCAAATCTGAAATTCCAACAATTTTTTATCAATGCTGACTTAAAACATTCTAACCTTCTTTTCTATATTCAAACTAGATACTCCTGAAAGATGATTATGATGTTTTGTTTTGCAAGACCAAATGCTAAGTAAATATCCCTTTGATATCTGCAAATTGCCATTCTGATTGGTCTTCCATGCGTGCTTCCGACAGCTTATTATTCGTGTAATCTTGCGCTCACCCAGCGTCAGCGATGCAATGAAGAGACTCTTACTTTTATATACCAACGGACAAAGGACGCATTGGGCCGGTGTACGACACCGACTACTGCTTGCTGTTACAGGAAAAAGTTGGCGCCCACTACAAGTTGGATGCATGCATGCCCCACATAATACAGGCAGTGCCTTGTCAGTTTCCGCCCTTCACAAATCAGACAAAGCATCTCAGAGCACGCCCTTCCACAAGGATATGAAAAAGATGATCCAAAATCAATGGCTTGTCCGTGAACAATTGAGGTGAAATTTGGGTATAAATTTTGGTGCTCATCCTGGTTCTACTTTTGTCTAAGTTTTAGCTATTAATTCCCCCATACTTTTCAGAATCTTGAGCGTCTTTGACTTAATCCAGAATCTCCGAAAATCCAATCAAACTAAGTGGAATCCTTATACAACACCCCATCGCAAGATCCCAAGATTTTAAATCTCGAATCTCTAAGTTCCTGTCAGTCCCAGTAGTAAAGCTACCAGTCTGGCAGTGGCAGCCTGAATCCTACTCACATACCGAGTCTGTGGGGACGTTAATCCGGGTCAATGGGGCCGGGTTGAGGTCGTTGACAATGGAACATACCTATCATGTTTTCCGAGTCTCGATCCAATGGATCAGTATCAACGTGCAAGCGGATCCCCGAAGTTACCGAAAGCGGGGGCTGGGCCTTGGGAGACGAGGCATACGAATAGGCCTTCGGCACGGTAGGTATCTCGGTCCACCACAGTAACACCAGCACTTTAAATCACGTGACCGCCATATTCATCAAGAACCGTTTGTCAGGAAGAAGACACACAGATGGTCTCCTGCACGCATATTGCTGCGACAGCACCGTTCGGGCGGACTCCAGAGAGACCCGTGGCGGAGCCATGGAATTAAATAAATTAGATAAAGGGGAGCAAATTAATAATTGGATTAATTCTGGAATTTTTTCCCAATTTTAGAGGAAGTTATAATTTTATTAATTAATGAAAATTTCGATTCTGTAACTCTTTTCATAAAAAAATATTTTAGGAGAGGAATGGCCGGAAATTAGAGGGAAGATTGCTTTCTAGTTAACCATTTTATTGACTTCGGAGTAGGTTAACTTGGGAGTAATTCTCTCCTGAGTTTTTTTTTTTCAGATTAAAAAACTTTTTTCCAGTTTGAATCAGGTTAGATTTTAGGGGTAGTCTGACTTTAGCATGGATAAAAGTTCTATGCATTTCAGAGCCTTACTTTAGAGGTTTGGCCTCATTTTAAACCAACCTAGATATTCAGAAAATTGATCAAAGTTCTGGATTGGCCGAAAATTCAAAAACAAAATTGCTCCCTAGTTAACCCACTCCATTTACTTCAGAGTAGGTTAACTAGGGAGCAATCTTCCCTCCTGAGTTTAGTTTTTCGGATAAAAAAAATTCCTCAATCTGGCCAAGTCTAAGTTTCCCATGGATCAAAGTTCTATGCATTTTAGAACCTTACTCCAGAAGTTTTACCTCATTTTAAACCAACCCAAATATTCAAAAAATTGACCAAAATTTTGAATTAGCAAAAAATTTAAAAACTAATAACTGAAAAACCTAACTTGGGAGAAAAGATTACTCCCTAGTTAACCCACTCCATTTACTTCTAATTAACAATCCAGAGTTTGAAACCTTAAAAAAGTTATTTTAATAAATTTAAATTTTAAAATTATTTAAAAATGCTAAATAATCAGAATTGAAAAATCCCTTTACCTACCATGAAAACTATATAAACAAAGATTGAATTTGATTAAATAACTCCAATGAAAAGTAAGAGATCAAAACTTTCACATGTTCTCCTGCATTGGATTGATTGCAATGGACAAATCCGATGAATCTCAATAAGTAATTGAATTCGATTAAATAACTCCATTGAAAAACAAGCGGTCAAATCTTTCACATGTTTTCTGCATTTTGAATTCCAATGGACAGATCCAATGGGTCATAATAACTAATATGAAAACAGCTCCTCCATGCTCTGTGCAGTGTTGGAATTTGAAGGTAAAATGTTTGTCATGGGTATTTTGTTCGTCGCTATATTTTTCAGTTTCCGTTAAGTAAAGTAAATGAACTGTAAAATAGTCTTAAAACTGTAAAAATAACTAATAAAATGGTTTGGTTTCCAAATGTCAACCCTAGCTGCTTGAATCATTCAAAACATACTGCCTCGCCGACTTAACAGCAAATTATATTCCATTGATTATCTGCTCTATTTTCTTTTTCTTAAGTCCGCAAATGAGACAGCTGTGGCTGATTAACTCACAATGGTAGATCCGTTGTCAAATAAAAGGATCCTGGCAGGCATAAGAATGAAAGTAGTGTGAATTTTAAACACTTAGATAAAATTAGCATAAAAATGACTAAGAGAATTCTAAAATATTTGTTTCAAATTTCTATGGGTATTTGTTTTGTTTACCCATTTTCACCCACCAAAAACATTTTAATTTCAAGTTAATAAAAGGTAAGGTGAAATAAGTGCTGCAAGTGTCATTGTTGTAACATGTTTTTGTAACAGTAGTTACAACACCCGGGCTGTAACACCATTGATGAAACACCCACTTTGTAACAAGCGTTGTTGCCACAACATCCCTACAGGCCAGGGAAAATTATGTTAAAATGCTAGGAATCATGACTCCACATGTCTTGCAAGAATTTTGTGACAGGTGCTAGACTAACTATGCGATGGAAGACAAAGCACTTGAAACTATTGAGAAATATTACTGCTACAACTTTCTAATTTTTCAATAGACATTTGGAAAAACAAATGAGAATTTGGATAGCTTTTTATTGTCCAACACGTTTTGAGGGAGAAAAACAAGAGACAATTGGGGAAAAGAGATGGTTAGGTTGCACAGAAAGTGAGGAGAAAGAAGAGTCCTTTTTTTTTGGTTGGAGTAGAAAAAAGAGAAGACAAAAGAAGGACATCTGCAGAAACAATAGAAAAGAGGAAGAGATGCCAATATAAAAAGAACATTATGGAATGAAGAGCATGCACTAGTCATTGAGTTTGAATGAAAATTATGTCAGCTCATAATGTAATGAGATTGTGAGAAATAATTTTTCTGTTTGGTTAATAAATAGTCTGAAGTCCTTGTTTAATGGTATTGTCTCTTGCTTTCATTTTTTTAAACTGAATGTAATTTTTCTTGGCATTTTTTAAGTTGTTAAATTTCTATTATTGTTGTTAGTTATTTAGTTAGTTTAGCTTCTAAGTTGTGGGAAACAATGCCCAAAAATAAGGCATGTCAGGGTTGCAAGAAAACTTGTAAGAATGTCAAAGAGGAGTAGCTTAAGTAGGTGTGAGAAAGAAAGAATTAGAGGAATTGTGAAGGAGGATAGAAGAACTAGAAAACATAAGCCTTGGAGATGATGGAAAAAGTCTAAGGATGAGCCTAAAGAAGAGGAAGTACGTTAGCAAGAGGAGAAAACTTTAGTGGAAGAGCAAGTACGTTAGCAAGACCAAGAGTGGAAGTTTCATCTTAAGATGGTAGTTTGATAGTTGGGACTCTCATTGATTGGATAAGAGAGATCGTAAGATGAGTATGAAAATGTTTAGGATCCCAATCATGTTCTATTTTCCATGACTAAATTAAAAGGCCATGTTGCACTTCAGTAGGATATGTTACAGAATGATAGGGTAGATAACCAATGAGAGAATATTAGAATATGGAGGAAGATGATGAACAAAATCAAAGGGAAATTCCTACTTGTCAATTACGAGAAGAGTTTATGCAAGCATGTGCAAAACTTGAAGCAGAAAGATACATTCTTTTGTGAATATAGTGAGAAAATTTTCAAAGTATCACTGACATCACGAACAAGGAATCAGAATATGAAAGAATGGTGAGATATGTAAATGGGTTGAAATATCATATTCACGATGAAAAGAGTACACATTACTTCATAATGTAGATGAATCCTATCAAGTTTCTTTGAAGGTGGAAGAAAATATTGATATAAGGTTGCAACAAAA
>ML783230.1:476289-507914 GCA_009831015.1 Picea engelmannii | reverse complement strand
AGTCATTGTTGATGATTGGTTGACACATGATTGGTATATACTTGGTACATGGTTGAATGCACTTGTTTATGGTACAGGTTGATTACAGGTTGGTGCATGGTTGATGCACTTGTTTATGGCACAGGTTGGTGCATGGTTGATGCACTTGTTTATGGTACAGATTGATATCTGTTGAGGATTGTTGCCTCATCTTAGTTGATGATGAGAATGCAAGATGAGTCTTTCATATAGAGTTGATTCTCTTGTAGAGTTGTACTCTATTCAGTTGTTGCTGATAAACCCCAAGGATTGTAGTCCGTAATAAAAAGAAAATTGTACATACATCTTGTGCTCTTTGTGTTCATTGTGGTGATGACTTGTTGATAATATATTGCTGATATATGTTGCTGATATGTACTCACATATAACTAGTTACAAATGACAACAATGGGTAATGAATAAATGTTGAATGCTAATTGATGAGTTTTTGTGCAAGAGGGAAGTTTTGGGAAAAAGAGCCCCATACTCATTCACCCCCCCCCTCTAAGTGTGGTAGGTGTGTCCAATAGGTTGGCCCTACCGACAACGTCGCACCCACAACCCTACACCATTGGATGTCTCTGCCAAGGAAGCGATCTCCGCATCAGCGAACAGTGTCGACTGTCGTACGGAATCAATCCCTTTAAAGATGAGGTATTGTGTGATGTTTCTCCTCTCGAAGTTTGTGATGTTCTTTTGGGCCAGCATTATTTATGGAAACGTCATAATGTGTATGAGTCTAGGCCTTGTAGTGTTATTATTAATTTGAATGGGAAATTGTACAGGATACCCGAGGCAGTCCCACCTAGTGTTATTTCCTTGATCTATGCTAAGCAGTGTAGGAAGGTCATCTTTCATATAGGGAAGTTTGTCTTCTTCGTGATTCTCTCTTAGAATAAGCGAAAGATCACAGCCACATCTAGGGTCTCTGCAGCCGACCTCTCCATACTGCAGAAGCAAGTAGGTAAGGTCGTGGAAGAATACTCGGATATCTTCTCCTCACCTATCGTGGTACCTTTGCACTGCCAGGTCAAGCACCCCATCGATCTAACCCCCGGTGCAACCCTTGCCCAATGGACTAGTCTATTGTCGCTCTTTGTTAGAGAATGAGGAGATCAAGTGATAGATCCAAGAACTGCTCTACAAGGGGCACATCTATCCTAGCTCATCACCTTGCGTGAGCCTAATCGTGTTGGTACAAAAGAAAGATGGAACCTGGCGACTCTGCATTGATTATCGGGCTCTGAATAAAATCACAGTAAAAAACTGGTACCCGATTCCCTCAATCTACGACCTCCTTGATCAACTCACGTGGGTCAAATACTTCAGTAAGATTGATCTGAAGTCTGGCTACCACCAAGTCCCAATAGAATAGAAAGATGTATGGAAGACTACCTTTAAGTCACAGGAAGGTATTTTTGAATGGTTGGTCATGCCCTTTGGTTTGAAAAAAGCTCCAGCCACTTTCATGAGGATGATGGATGATATCCTGCGACCATTCACCAATAATTTTGTAGTGGTGTATCTGGATTACATTCTCATTTACAGCAAGACATGGGCTTAACACTTGCATCATATTCCGCAGGTTTTTCACACCCTAGGGAAACACAAGCTATATGCCAACTTGGAAAAATTCTCTTTCGGCATGGACAAAGTCCATTACCTGGGCTACATCGTTGATTAGCATGGCGTACATGTGGATCCAGCCAAGATCCAATTCATCTGTGAATGGTCAGCCCCAACCACACTCACTAAGCTTCAGATCTTCTTGGGCCTTGCCAATTTCTACTGTAGGTTCGTGTTGGGATTCTCCCATATTGCATGGGCCCTCAACCAAATAACCAGGGGTGGTGGTAAGGCGAAATTTGCATGAGGTTGGTCCCAACAACAAGCATTCGATGATTTGAAGCAACGCTTGTTCTCAGCCCCAGTACTTTCACTACCAGACCTGCAGCATCCCTTTGAGATCGAGACAAATGCTTCAGACTATATTGTGTGTGTTGTTCTCACTCAACACGGCCACCCTGTGGCCTATCATAGTGAGACACTATCAGATATTGTTTGTAAGTACCATACGAAAAAGAAATGTACTCCATTGTGAAATCCTTTCGTCAGTGGAGACATTACATTCTTGGGAAGGAGAAAGTCATCCAAATTGATCATAAGCCACTGTAGTTTATGCAGACACAAGGAAAATTGGAGAATGACCGCCATCAAAAGTGGTCCAAATATTTGCAGCAATTCCACCTCAACATCAAGTATAAAACAAGAAGCACCAATCACGTTGTTGATTTCCTCAGAAGACCGCCAGTCCTGGCACTCACTGTGGTGCTAGACTCTTGCGGACATGAGACCTCTAGATGGCCCCAACTCTATGAGACAGACCCGGACTTCACCACCACCTACCAAATGTTGGGTGCAAACGCAGTTGTCGATAATTTCCATCTTCAGGATGGGTTGTTGTGTCATCTGGGCCATATTTGTGTTCCATCAAGCGAGCGAGCGAAGCTGATCTGGGAATCCCACTACAGTTGGGTGATAGAACACTTCATCATCGAAAAGACAGTGGCGATGCTACAAAAACATTTCTACTGGCTGAAACTTCGACAGGAGGTCAACAAGTATATCAGGTCATGCACTGTCTATGCTATTGTCAAACCAACCACTAAGAAATCGGGCATGTACACCCATCTTCCTACCCATGAAAGGCTATGGGAATCCATCTCAATGGTCTACATGTCGGGCCTCCCATCCACCAAGTGGGGAAATGACTGTTTTTTTGTGGTTGTTGATCATTTTTCTAAGATGGCGATTATGGTTGCCTGCAAGAAAAACATCACAGCATAGGCTACTGTCAAGCTCTTCTTTGAACGAGTCTGGGTACATTTTGGAATCCCACAAACCATTTTCTCATATCGGGACAGTCGATTTCTCAGCACATTCTGGTCGAGCCTCTGGTCACTGCTAGACACCAAGCTCACCAAATCCCTGGCCTTCCACCCCCAGACAAATGGCCAAAACGAGGTGATAAATCGAATGATTGTGCATATCATTCGCATGTATAATTCAAAGCACCCTCGCACATGGGATGAGATCCTTCCCTATGTACAGCATAGATACAACTGAGCTCTACATAGCTCAACTGGACACAGCCCCTTTCAGGTGGGGTTGGGATTCCAACCATTGGGTCCCATAGATGTTGCACTTCCCCTTGTGGTCACCTCGACCGACTCATCTCCTGCTCCAACTGAAGTTGACAAAGCCAGCTATTTCATTGAGAGGATCCAGCACATCCGCCAACAGGTTCAGGATATCCTACAAAAGTCCAATGACAATTACAAGAAGTGCCATGATCAACATCGGGTGCCATGTAAGTTTCAGGTGGGCAACAAAGTTTGGTTGCACTTGCAGAAAGAATGCCTTACAAAACCCCATCTGAAGTTTCTCCCACTCGGTTATGGGTCGTACACCATCACCAAGGTCTTGGGGGATAATGTTTTTGAGCTCAACATTCCTCCTTTCCTTGGCCTGCACCCAGTGATTAACGCAGATCTCCTTCGCCCTTATGTCCCACCATTATTGGACACCTTAGAAGTAGCAGAACAGTTGACACCAATAGAGCTCAACCCAGACTGCATACAATAGGCATCCCGTGATAAAATTGTGGACACACATATCAAGGGCCCTTGACAGCAAAGGATCCAGCTTTATCGAGTCGTCAAAGTAGGGAAACCCCTGCACCAAGGCAAGTGGCTCACCCGAGGCCAAATTGAGCAGAAATTTCCTCATCTGATGGGGGAAATCAAAGCAATAGAGACCATTTCCTCCTAAGGAGGGAGGATTGATCCAAGTGGATATCGGTGGCCACCCATCTTTTCCAACTGACTCAAAACAGTTTTCTGGCAATTTTGGTAATTTACTATTTTTCGCAGTTTTCACTTCTGAAGTCGTTTTGAGGCTCTAAACAATGTTTTTTGGGAAAAGGGAGAGAAATATAGAAGTTCTTTCAATATTACCCCCAAAATGAATATCTTCGATGATACCTTTCCAACGGGCTATCATACGCCTAAAATGGAGATCATATGCAAAAGTTATGACCCTGGGAAGTTGATGTACTAACTTACCCAAATGGGGCCCACATGACTTTTGGTGCTTCATCTCCTAGGGTTAGGTTTTTTTATGTTTAGGGTTTTGGGAATTCTTGTTTAATTTAAAAATGCCTTCAAAGCCTCATTGTAATCATCTTCCTGCGAATGAGCACAACCGTTACATCTCTTCTCAGAGATAAGCCGCCACCATTCCAGCAAGCTTGTTTCTGCTGCATTTTACAGTTTCATCTTATTTCCTTATTGAATAGAAAACCGATTTTATTGTATCTCTGTTATTTTGTGTTAAGCACCTGTTAATAATCTATAGTCATTTCGTTTTTCTCATAAAATCTGGATCAACACTTGTTCCAGTAAACCTGATGCACTTCCATCCGTACTACCATCCATGAGTTAGAAACTATATCAGATAGATTCTTGATGAGTTTGGATTTCAGCAAGAGTGTTGTTGATCCAAACCTATATCATTATTGTGTTGGTGACGAGAGTCTGATCCTGATGACTTATCCAGAAAGCATTGTTGTTATAAGTAATCCTTGACTTCTGAATTCGAGATGAAGAATCTGAGTATGATGCACTACTTCTTGGGACAAGAAGTATAACATATGACCGATAATATTTTCCTAAGTCAAGGAAAATATACAGTGAAAATATTAAATAAGTTCAGTATGACATAATGCAAAATCCACCGTGATGGATTTAAAGAAGAAGGTTCATGATGATTCAGTCGAGACTGATCCACGGCCGATTGGATCATTGATGCATCTGGTTAACACCAAACTTGATTCATGCCATGCAGTGAATATGCTTAGACAGACTCACTAGACAACAACAAAACATGTATTGAGATATATACGAAACATAGTTGGATATGGCCTGAGATATGCCTCCAGTATGAACTTGAGTTTGTAGGATATGTCGATTCAGATTGAGAAAAAGTACAGTGGACTGAGAGATCACATCTGGTTGATGTTCTACCATAAAGTTTTCCATGGTTTCCTGATATAGAAAGAAATAAAACTATGTGACCTTAAGTACCACAGAGGCAAAGAAAATAACATCGAGTGTGCGAAGCAATGTGGCTTCACTAGCTTCTAATAGATTTACTTGACCATGAGATGGATCCTATGATTATAACCAAGAGTCGTGTGTAAAGTTCCTTGAGAACACAATGTTTCCTGATGGATCGAAACATGATGAGATGAAATATCCTTAGATCAGAGATATGATGTAGAGGAAAATAGTACACTTGTAGTACCTTCCTACACATGAGCAGATCACAGAGATCTTCACCAAAGTAACTTGGTGAAAAATGTCTTCCTAGTTAAGAGGGATTATTGATGACTCCAGCCAAAAACAAAATTCGGAGTACATCTGTGTGAGACCTGACATTATGAAGAATGCATCCCTAGCTGAGAGGGAGTGTTGATAAATGCAGCTATGTGAAACATTCTCCAGCGTACAAACCTGTGAGGTGTGGTCATTGCAGCTATGTGAATCATTTCTCTCAGCTTACAAACCTAAGGGAAAGCCCCTAAGAAGGGTATGTGGTTCTTGCCTGAGACAAAGCTAGGAATGTAGAGATGACCTCCTCCATTTAGAGAGTGAGAATAACTCCAGATGATTATCCAGTGGGAAAGGCGATCTGATGAGTTGGGCATGTCTGTGGCTGAGCACAAGGTGAACGTGTGAAATCTCAAAGTGTTGGGTGCATCGTCATATGAATAGAAATGAAGATGATGTGTTAGCCTCCTCTGAGCAGCAGAGTTGACAAGAAAACTATAGATGATTCTCCTGTGTGAGGCAGTGGAAAAGAAGATCTGTAGAGTGGACGTGCTTGTGGATGAGCACAGGTGAACGTGTGTAGATCTGGTTATTTTGTGTAATGCAGTGAGCTAGAGCTATGAAATCCCTATGGGTGTGCCCCTAGTGGATGAGCACTAGTGGGTGTATCAGATCCTTTGTTATATATTGTTCAAGAGTCAGACCTACCTGTAACCCTAATTGTTATGTAAAGGGTACAGTTTGGCCCCACCTTAATGTGATTAATAATAAATGTAAAAGATAATTAATATTGTTAATATTAATTATAATAATAATAATAATAACAATAACAATAAATTATAAAGTGACTTAGAGAGGTCATCCATGTTGAGCCAATAGACACCTTTGTTGATTTGACAAGTCTAATATAAGTAAGGAATGATTCCCCATTGTGGAATCATATCATACTTGTGAATTTGGAAATTTCAGCAAGTACACTTCTTTGGAAAAAGTTGTGCATCTTTCTTGGATGTTAGAGTTCTAGGGTTTAAGAACCCTCTTGTGTGCTAGGTCTTTCTTGGAGGTGAAGGTCTTTCTCTTGAATAATATAGCAAAGGATTTGGTTGGGTTTTCTTCCCTTGTTGAGAAGGGTTTCCAGGATACATTTTATGTTCTTGTGCATGGTGCTTCTTCTTGTGATCTTGATTGCTACAACATTTATGGTTATGGTTAAATGATAAAATGGATTAAACTTCATGCTTAACCTAACCTATTGAAAATCAACGAATTAAACTTTTAAAATTTCAATACAAATATTTTAAATCTATTATAAAAATGAATTAATAATTTTAGTTTTGTGTTTTATTAAAGGCATTGTCTTAGACATTCAACCTTTCGAACTTTTTCACGTGAAACAGATCTTGGTGATATCACCATTTTCTGTTGTTTAAATTGCATTCTTGAATGCATAAATGGATTCAACACCGTGAAAAACCTTTGGGGCACTCTAACTATACACACTCGATCACTCAAATCTAGAGTTTCAAAAAACTTTGGTTGGATATCAGGCAAAATTGATTGGAAAATATACCCATAAAAACACCAAAAAGTAAAAGATTTAGACTAAGCGCTTATTAAATGTTTTTGAAAAATGATTTAATAACTCTAAATTTGTGTTTTTACCAAAGTGTTAATGATGATAATGATGATTAACATCCACTAAGACCGAATTAGTCTATCAGACCTTAAGAGGGTAAGTGATTACTTATGATTCTTTAGAATTTTGTTTATGTGCTCGAAAAGCATTAAGAGAAGCTTTCCAATATCATGATATTTTTGTTAAGTTAAGAGGTTAGGAAGGTTGGTAGTGTGAAAAATATTTTGACAATGAGATCTAATATGGTTATAGGCTGGATAATCTAAGAGAAAGTGTTTTTCATCTTCAAACTTCTTAGTGTCACAAAGGTGACACACTCTTTCATCCCATGGTGTTTTAGGAATTGACCAATGCCCATTTTCACTATGGAGCTCGTGAGAATTTGCTCTTATTTAGCAATTCTTATTTTTTTCTTTACACTTGAAAAAACAGATAGACAATTTTGATCTTATAGATTAGGGTTGATTACATTTTTATAATACCTTAATTTTCTTTTTTCCTCTAACTCTTTATCACACCACATTTTCTCCTTAAATTTGATTTGACTTTTTTTTAATAATCTTTATTCTGCAAAACGGTGTCTTCCATTATTCCCCAATAGTTTAGCCAATACTGGGCATATTTATGCCATCCTCACTTGATTTGATGGTGGTTATGACTCGATTTTGAAGAAATTTTAGGAAGCCTCTTGTCTTCCATGGTGTTTAACTTGTTCTTATACATTAGATATCTAGTCATAGCCATTCTCTCAATGGGGGAGAGACTTTTTTCTAAGAGAAGTATGGAAAAGGACGTATTTCCTTTAATTTTGAGATTATAGGTTATAAAATTATTTTGTATTTTCTCTATCTTTCTCTAGGATTCACGAGAGATAATACAGCCCCATAATTCAAATCCATAAATAATAACGGGTGTAACAAGAGTCTCAAAGAGGAGTTTCTTCTTATACCAACTCCAAATATCAACTGATTTACAATTGTTTTCAAGCCCATAATAAGTTTTCCATCCCCCAATAATCATTTTCTTAATGCTATGATTCCAATTGAGCTTGTGGTGAATATCAATTCCAAGATATTTGTATGAAGTCACTTCCTCCAAGTTGTTGTTATCAGATATGAAGGTATCATAAAGGATCTTGTTGGATTTAATAATCATGACCTTAGTCTTATCAGTATTAACATTCATACCCATATTGGAGCAAAACTCCTTGAGGATTCTTAGTTGATTTTCTATATCATGGGGACTCATTTCCATAAGAACAATATCATCGGCAACAACAATAGCAACAGGTCGGATAAGAAGTCTTAGATCCATGTAGTTGTAGTTTATAAACTTCGGGAATCAATTCCCAACAATTCTTTCACCTAAAGAGATTTGCTCATGGGCCTGACAACCCTCCTCTTCAATCTCCCATGGGCATGACAACCCACTTCTTCAGTCCATATCCTAAGCTAACAAGGTACAGGTATGGGTATGGGTACGGGTACAGGTACAGTGATAGTAAAAGAAAGGTACAAAGGACAGTTGAATGAGTGAATGAATGATGATGGAATCCCCGCAAAATGAATTAAGTCCAAGCTATATGTATGCATGTTCCCAACTTGACACTTGTCATGTTGAGAACCACTTTGGCCCACTTGTCCCCATCCTTAGAACTTAGGATAAAATAATTATCCATACTTCATACATTAAGGAATATTAATATAATATTCATTTTTGGCTTAAGCTCCCTAGCTTAACCCATTATCCTTAAATTTCATCCCCCCCTTTCCCTAACTAGTGGAGTTTAGTCCCTCATACTCTTTTATCATGGTTGGTCTACACGGAATGATGTATTATATTAATGATAAGACATATACAAAAATAGGCTCACTAGCCATCAGCATCTAGGCTCACTAGCCTAATTCAACACAAAAGTCTCCCAGCTTATAATAATTGGTTCACCAGCCTATAAAACACAGCATATACACAAAGGCTCCCTAGCCTCAAAATCGTGTGCACTTAAGTTTGTTGTGCGTGGTATCCTGGAATGTGCACACTTCATTATTTTAGTGCCCAGTACATGTGCGCACTATACCATGAAAAGTGCATGCAAAATGATATCAAACAAATCACCATCTTAAGTACATTTTCATTTACAGTTACAATTGGGGTTCGGCCAAGGGGTATTATATTCCCCTCCCCTTATTTATGCATTGTCCTTGGTGCAATATATACACATATACAACCAAAATTTCAAAAATCCTCAAAACGATGTAGATATTCTGCCTACATAACATCTTCATGCTCCCAAGTTGTCTCCTCAAGATTGCACTAGTTCCATTGGACCTTTACAAGCTCTATGGCTTGATTCCGGAGCTATTTGATTTCCCGGTACAGAATGCTTATTGGATGCACTTGGAAAGCGCCTTCTTGCTCCACCTGAATCACATTCCAATCAATAACATGATTAGCATCAGGTACATATTTCTTAAGCAATGATACATGAAATACATTATGAATGGTCATTGATGTAGGCAAGGCAAGAATGTATGATACAGGACCAATCATCTCTAGGATTTCAAACGACCCACAATAGCGAACTATCAACTTTGAACAATTTCTCAACTTCAGGAGACTTCTGTTGGTCTTCACTTTCAATAATACATGGTCCCCCACTTTAAATTCCCTGTGATTTCTGCCCTTATCAGCATATTTTTTCTTCTTGTATTGGGCAACCTTTAAATTATGTTTTATTTTCAACATTTTTTCTTCCATTTCCCTGAATAATTCTGGCCCAACTACTGGTTTATCTGTTGGGTTGTCCCAGCTTACTGGTGTGTTACACTTTTTTCCATAAAGTGTCTCAAATGGGCCCATCTTTAGAGATGCTCGGTACCCATTGTTATAAGCAAACTCTACTAAGTGTAGGTATTCTTCTCATTTTGATGGTTTATCCATCACATACATCCTCAACATATCCTCAATCACTTGATTCACCCTCTATGTTTGTCCATCTGATTATGGATGATAAGTTGTGCTAAAATTCAAATTTGTTCTGAATCCATTAAAAAATCTCTTCCAAAAATTTGATGTAAATTTTGGATCTCTGTCAGACACAATTGTCTAGGGTATACCATGTAATAGAGAAATTTCTCTCGTATAAACATCAACAATGTTGGCTTCTTTGTGAGTGAGTTTTATTGGAAGAAAATGGGCAACTTTAGTAAGCTTATCCACCACTACCATGATAGAATCATGTTGCTTGTTTTTTCTAGGCAGTTTGGTAATGAAATCTATTGTTACAACTTCTCATTTCCACTCAGGAATGAATAATGGTTGTAGCAAACCAGTTGGGTGTCTATGCTCAACCTTGACCTTTTGAAACTTCAAACATTTGGAAATAAAATCAACAACTCATTTCTTCATTCCTGGCCAATAATATTGGCTCTTGACATAAGGTACATTATGCATTGACATAACCTGGGTCCCCAACATAAGGTACATTATGCATTTCTCTCAATATCAGATTTTTCAATTCCTGATAATTTGGTACATCAATTATGCCCATGTATATGAGAATTTAATCATTTTCTAGCTTATAGTCTTCAATTTTTTGTTGCAAAATACATTGTTGTAATTTTGTCATTGATTCCTTGTATTGCAAATCTAATTTTGCAGCCTCCAAAATTATATCTTTCAAATCTGATTGGTACATGCTAATGATTGTAGCATGAAACTCATGCACCCTTTTGCTAACTACATCAGTCACCTTGCTCTATTTCCCTATGATATGTTTTATGATGCAAGAGCATCTGTCCATGTGAGCCAGCCAACCACGTCAGCGAGTGCATTCAAGGCTGAAGAGAGGCGCAGCCCTCATCTTCAATTTTGAATTTGAATGTAATTAATGTTGTAGGTTGTTGATCCATGGAGTCGTGCCTTTGTGCAGGCATTAGAGTAGGTAGGCCTTTAAATGTTTGTAAAGGATGAGATCTAGATCCGATTTGTGGACTAAATAGACCATTCAATGTAATTGAATAGGGTAGGTAGATTGGAGGGAAGAGCTCGAAGAGCCCCCTCATGTAAAAGATCAATTTCGATCTCATTTTGGAAATAGTTAGTAGAATGATAGAGCGAGTAGAGAGCAGAAGAGAGAAGGAGCCGAGACCTTGTTACAGGCCTTGCTCAGGAACACCTTGTACAAATAGGCATTTTCCATTTTAATACGAACAACAGTTTTTCCTGCATATTTCTGTGTTAAATGAATGTTTGTGAGTGTTCTATATATGTTGTGAATGTATGTTATGTTTATGCATTTGCAGGAGTTGTTTTGGCTTCAATATTGAGAGGTCTTTGAGGCTTCACTCCAGGAGGGTGTGACAGAATGTTGCGGGTTCTGATAGTCGTACACAGAGGGTGCATTTCTGAACTTTGCGGAGTCAGACAGAAGCGTGTTGGGTGGGCACAGAAGTTGAAATCAACAACTCTGAGGAAGACCTCAAGGTTGTTGAATACCTTGGAGGCAAGGTTGTGTAGGAGAGACACAGTGGCAGACAGAAACTCTCTTTGAGTTCTGAAAACCTCTGCCAAGTGGGCAGTGAGCCAGTGCAAAGACTGCATAGAAGAAGAACTCTGTTGTGAGTTCAGATAGGAGAATCAGAATCACTAAGGATTCTGAGAGCTATGTTAGGTGGCATTGAGTAGGTGTGCAGACATGCATAGAGAGAAAGAGAACTCTTTGAGTTCTGCAAATTGAGGAAGAGTCCATTGAAGGGCCTTCAGAGGGTTACTGAGCACCCTGAAAGACTCAGCAAGAGGTTGCTTGAGCAGAAAAATAGCCAGGAGGGCATTACATTCTCCATCTGAGGGAGAAGGAAGGGGGATTTATTTTCCAAGGGACCTGAGTATCAGAGTAAAGCTCAGGAAGGATATCACTTTCGTCTGCAAGACTCTGCTGGAGCACAGAAGTCACAAATCTTCAAGGATTTGAAGAAAAGCTCAGGAGGGAAGCGTTTTTACACGCGCAGTTGAGAACTCACAGTCGTGGAGTTCGCAGAAACAGAACAAAGGCCGAGGCCTTTTGGATTTTTGGAAATTCTTCCAAGTCTGGGAAGAACACGCAGAATCTCGAGAAGAGAAACAGCTGTCATTGGATCTAGCCAGAGAGATCTGGATTGTTGAAAGGTTCTCACGTCCAAGAGGCAGTGCAATAGAGGAGCGCACAGGAGAAACGATCTGGACCATCGGATTTTGGTCCAATTACCCGTCAGCCGTTGGATCCGACAGGAGCTGCACGAGGTTTAACTTCGTAAACAGGAGGACGAAAGTCCCAAAAGGTGTCGGCACATCAGGATATCGGCATTCGGGAAATCAGGGGGTTTTGACGTCGAGAGGTCGGGACACTACAAGGTAAGAGTCCCGAAAGGAATTTTCCATCAGAGTTTCGCATATCGGGATATCAGAAGTCTCGATGATAGGGGATAGGGAATCTCCAAGCTGAAAATCCCAAAACAGATATGAGCCATCCATTGGTTGGGACACGTGGTGGAGACTGAGACTCTGTCGGCATTTCGCATGTCGGGATTTCGGGGATCGAAGGGACAAGATGCCGGGACATTTTGGCATTTGATTTCGCAAAATCGCGAAATGGATGTGGACCATCCATCTTGAGGGGACGCGTGGCAGAAATCGAGGCCTTCGGGAAAAAATCTCGAAAGGGGAGAGTCCATCGGCATATCGGGATTCGACGTTTCGTGAATCCTGAAGACAGAGGATTCTTGTCATCGAGAATTAGGAAACCCCGAAGCCCAAAATCACATTTCCTGTGGGAAAATTTTTCATGGTCGTGTTCAGGGCCCTGAGGGAAAATAAAGGACCTATGGATCGATTCATGCGCAATTCCAGTAGGAGTCGAAAGAGCCGGTTCGGCTCACGAACTAGACAGAACGATCCTGTGAGCGGACATAGAGTGTGCTTGCATTAAGATGGTATCATAGTTGGACTTCACTTGTATATTTCAGGTGAAGCGAGGCAAAACAAGACAAGGTTGTTGAAGACTCTATGGTCATTGTTCGCGGGTAGGCAGCAATCGAGAAGACAGTCAGCAGGACTGTAGGAAGAGGCTGAAGCACTCAGGTTTGCAGGAGTGAGTAGCAGATTTTCCAAGAGGGTAGACAGAGATAGAAACATGGCTACTGAAGGCCATAAGTATGCTGGAAGGAAGAACTAGGAGCTCGTGAGTAAAGAAGAAATAGATGAAGAGCTCGTTGATATAAGGAAATAAATAGAAAAGCTTGCATTGTGTATGCAACAGAACGCGAGGACGGATGAGCTTGCATTGGAGATACAGCAAAAATCCAAGTCGAGATGGGTATATGAATGGCCCATGAGGAAGCCGAAGGTAAAATGGCCAGTCAAGGAGTTGATGACTAGAAGACAGTGTAGGTTGTTAAGAGGATGGTTGAGGCATGCTGAAAGCCTAGACGGACCTAAGGAGATGGTTCAGATATGTGAACCAAAGACTGGGAGAATTCTCGGTGAAGAGAATGAAATGGAATCAGCTGGAGATCTCAAGAACTGCCAGGAGGGAAGAGAGAAAATTCCAAATTGTCAGGTGGGAAAGGAGTTGAGATCAGCTGGAGATCTCATGAACTGTTAGGAGGACAACCAAGGAATTTCACATTGCCAGCTGGGCAATGAAATGAGGTCATTGCGGGATCTCAAAGACTTCCAGGAGGGCAGTGGAATCATCTCATATTGTCAGGTGGGCAAAGATAAGAATACGACACTGTCTGAAAGTCTCATGGACTCGGAGGTGAGTTCAATTCAGCAAGGGGTGCTGATGAAGATGGGATCGGTTTATCTCATAATCTGCCAAGGGAGCAGCAGGAAAATCCCATATTGCCAGGTGGGCAGGGATGAACAAATGAGACTATCTGAGAGTCTCATAAACTCAGAGGTGAGTTTAGATCAGCAAATGCAGCTGACAAATGAGGAAGATCTGAGAAATCTTCTGATGATTGGGGGAATCGAAATATTCCTACCATTTGCCCAAGAGGAGGCAGAAATCTACGTTGTGGTTGATAAGGCAACAACAGTAGAAGAAGGACAGCCAGCTGATACTGTTAGGAAAGAATAATTGGAGTAGGTATTTGAGACTGCCCAAGCAAAAGAAGAAAATGAGCATTCTGAGGAGTGGCTCAATATTTTCAGCCAGGAGACTGAAAAGACTGCAACCTGGGAGTTTGCAAAAGAAGAAGAAGAAGAAGACAACATTAGTTTGGTTGATCTGTATGAACAAATTGAAGCCATGGAGAGAAGGGTGAAGGTGCAAAGCGTGCACATCCAACAAGTGAAGTTGGTAGTAGATGAAGAAGGCATGGGAGATCACAGTGATCTGCCCATTTGCAGAAAAATTTTGCAACTGGGGAGACTGCATGAACAGAGCCAGCCACAAGAGCAGTTGGACGAAGTGGTCAACATGATCAGGGATCTGATGATCTGGTCAGTAGAAACTATCGGCAAGGAGAGGCTGAGCATAAGGAAAGAAGCAACAGCAACAGTGCAGAAGTAGCAGCGGCAGCAACAAAAAGATGGAGCAGATGAACAGCTCCAGAAATTTGTTTGGGATGCAGGAGGATTTCAACAACTGAGATGGGAAGCTCATGAGTAGGAGCTCGTGAATTTTTCAGCTGAGGAGTATGATGCAAGGAGCATCTCTCCATGTCATCCAGTCAGTCATCCAGCCACGTTAGCACGTGCATTCAAGGATGTACAAAGGCGCAGCCCTCATATTCAATTTTGAATTTGAATGTAATTAATGTTGTAGGTTGTTGAGCCATGGAGTTGTGCCTTTGTGCAGGCATTAGAGTAGGTAGGCCTTTAAATGTTTGTAAAGGCTAAGATCTAGATCCGATTTATGGACTAGACATCCCATTCAATGTAATTGAATAGGGTAGGTAGATTGGAGGGAAGAGCTCGAAGAGCCCCCTCATGTAAAAGATCAATTTCGATCTCATTTTGGAGATAGTTAGTAGAATGATAGAGCGAGTAGAGAGCAGAAGAGAGAAGGAGCCGAGACCTTGTTATAGGTCGTGCTCAGGAACACCTTGTACAAACATGCATTTTCAATTTTAATACGAGCAGCAGTTTTTCCTGCATATTCCTGTGTTAAATGAATGTTTGTGAGTGTTATTTATATGTTGTGAATGTATGTTATGTTTATTCATTTGCAGGAGTTGTTTTGGCTTCAAGATTGAGAGGTCTTTGAGGCTTCACACCAGGAGGGTGTGACAGAACGCTGTGGGTTCTGATAGTCGTGCACAGAGGGTGCATTTCTGAACTCTGCGGAGTCAGACAGAGGCGTGCCAGGTGGGCACAGAAATTGAAATCAAAAACTCTAAGGAAGACCTCAAGGTTGTTGAATGCCTTGGAGGCAAGGCTATGTAAGAGACACACAGTGGCAGACAGAAACTCTCTTTGAGTTCTGAAAACCTTTGCCAAGTGGGCAGTGAGCCAATGCAAGGAGTGCACAGAAGAAGAACTTTGTTGTGAGTTCAGATAGGAGAATCAGAATCACTAAGGATTCTGAGAGCTCTGTCAGGTGGCATTGAGTAGGTGTGCAGACAGGCATAAAGAGGAAGAGAACTCTTTGAGTTCTGCAAATTGAGGAAGAGTCCATTGAAGGGCCTTCACAGGGTTACTGAGCACCTTGAAAGACTCAGCAAGAGGTTGCTTGAGCAGTAAAATAGCCAGGAGGGCATTACATTCTCCATATGAGGGAGAAGGAAGGGGGATTTATTTTCCAAGGGACCTGAGTATCAGAGTAAATCTCAGGACGGATAGCACTTTTGTGTGCAAGACTCTGCTGGAGCGCAGAAGTCACAAATCTTCAAGGATTTGAAGAAACTCTCAGGAGGGCAGCGTTTTTACACGCGCAGTCAAGAACTCACAGTCGTGGAGTTCATAGAAACAGAACAAAGGCCGAGGCCTTTTGGATTTTTTGAAATTCTTCCAAGTCTGGGAAGAACACACAGAATCTCGAGAGGAGCAACAGTTGTCATTGGATCTAGCCGGAGAGATCTGGACCATTGAAAGGTTCTCACATCCAGGAGGCAGTTCAACAGAGGAGCGCACAGGAGAAACGATCTGGACCGTCGGATCTTGGTCCAATTACCCGTCAGCCGTTGGATCCGACAGGAGTTGCACGAGGTTTAACTTCGTAAACAGGAGGACGAAAGTCTCGAAAGGCGTCCGGACATCGGGATATCGGCATTCGGGAAATCGGGGGGTTCTGACGTCGAGAGGTCGAGACACTACAAGGTAAGAGTCCCGAAAGGAATTTTCCATCGGAGTTTCGCATATCGAGATATCGGAAGTCTCGATGACAGGGGATCGGGAATATTCACATTGAAAACCCTGAAACAGATCTGAGTCGTCCATCGGTTGGGACATGTGGCGGAGACTGAGAGTCTGTCGGGATTTCGGGGATCGAAGGGACAAGATGCCGGGACATTTTGGCATTTGATTTCACGAAATCGTGAAATGGATGTGGACCGTCCATCTTGAGGGGACGCGTGGCAGAAATCGAGGCCTTCGGGAAAAAATCCCGAAAGGGGAGAGTCCATCAGCATATCGGGATTCAACGTTTCGTGAATCCTAAAGACAGAGGATTCTTGTCATTGGGAATTAGGAAACCCCGAAGCCCAAAATCACATTTCCTGTGGGAAAATTGTTCATGGTCATGTTCGGGGCCCTGAGGGAAAAGAAAGGACCTGTGGATCGATTCATGCGCGATTCCAGTAGGAGTCGAAAGAGACGCTTCGGCTCATGAACTAGACAGAACGATCATGTGAACAGACATAGAGTGTGCTTGCATTAAGATGGTATCAGAGCTGGACTTCACTTGTATATTTCAGGTGAAGCAAGGCAAAAGAAGATAGGTTTGTTGAAGACTCTGTGGTGATTGTTCGCAGGTAGGCAGCAATCGAGAAGACAGTCAGCAGGACTGTAGGAAGAGGCTGAAGCACTCAGGTTTGCAGGAGTGAGCAGCAGATTTTCCAGGAGGGAAGACAAAGACAACAACATGGCTAACCAAGGTCGTAAGTATGCTGGAAGGAAGAACCAGGAGCTCGTGAGTAAAGAAGAAATAGATGAAGAGCTCGCTGATATAAGGAAAGAAATAGAAAAGATTGCATTGTGGATGCAATAGAATGCGAGGATGGATGAGCTTGCATTGGAGATACAACAGAAAGCCAAGTCGAGATGGGCATATGAATGGCCCATGAGGAAGCCGTAGGTAAAATGGTCAGTCAAGGAGTTTATGACTAGAAGACGGCGTAGGCTGTTAAGAGGATGGTTGAGGCATGATGAAAGCCTCGACGGACCTGAGGAGATGGTTCATATATGTGAACCAGAGACTGGGAGAATTCTCGGTGAAGAGAATGAAATGGGATCAGCTGGAGATCTCAAGAACTGCCAGGAGGGCAGAGAGTAAATTCCAAATTGCCAGGTGGGCAAGGAGTTGAGATCAGCTGAAGATCTCACGGACTGTTAGGAGGACAGCCAAGGAATTTCACATTGGCAGTTGGGCAATGAAATGAGGTCGCTGCGGGATCTCAAAGACTGCCAGGAGGGCAGTGGAAGAATCTCATATTGCCAGGTGGGCAGAGATAAGAATACGAGACTGTCTGAAAGTCTCATGGAATCGGATGTAAGTTCAATTCAGCAAGGGGTGTTGATGAATATGGGATCGGTTTATCTCATAATCTGCCAAGGAAGCAGCAGGAAAATCCCATATTGCCAGGTGCGCAATGATGAACAGATGAAACTATCTGAGAGTCTCATAAACTCAGAGGTGAGTTTAGACCGGCAGATGCAGTTGACAAAGGAGGAAGATCTGAGAAATCTTCTGATTATTGGGGGAATCGAAATATTCCTACCATTTTCCCAAGAGGAGGTAGAAATCTACTTTGTGGTTGATAAGGCAACAACAGTAGAAGAAGGACAACCAGTTGAGACTGTCAGAAAAGAAGAATTGGATCGGGTGTTTGAGACTGCCCAAGCAGAAGAAGAAAATGAGCATTCTGAGGAGTGGCTCAATATTTTCAGCCAGGAGACTGAAAAGACTGCAACCTGGGAGTTTGTAGAAGAAGAAGAAGAAGAAGACAACATTATTTTGGCTGATCTGTATGAACAAATTGAAGCCCTGGAGAGAAGGGTGAAGGTGCAGAGAGTGCACATCCAACAAGTGAAGTTGGTAGCAGATGAAGAAGGCATGGGAGATCACAGCGATCTGCCCATTTGAAGAAAATTTTTGCAGCTGGGGAGACTGCATGAACAGAGCCAGCCACGGGAGCAGCTAGATGAAGTGGTCAACATGATCAGGGAGCTTATGATCTGGTCAGCAGAAACTGTCTGCAAGGAGAGGCTGAGCAGAAGGAAAGAAGCACCAACAGCAATGCAAAAGCAGCAGCAGCAACAACAGGGAGATGGAGCAAATGAGCAGCTCCAGAAATTTGTTTGGGATGCAGGAGGATTTCAACAGCTGAGATGGGAAGCTCATGAGAAGGAGCTCATGAATTTTGCAGCTGAGGAGTATGATGTAGAAGCATCTCTCCATGTCAGCCAGCCACCCACCCAACCACGTCAGCGTGTGCATTCAAGGCTGAAGAGAGGCGCAGCCCTCATCTTCAATTTTGAATTTGAATGTAATTAATGTTGTAGGTTGTTAAGCCATGGAGCCATGCCTTTGTGCAGGCATTAGATTAGGTAGGTCTTTAAATGTTTGTAAAGGGTGATATTTAGATCCGATTTGTGGACTAGACAGCCCATTCAATGTAATTGAATAGGGTAGGTAGATTGGAGGGAAGAGCTCGAAGAGCCCCCTCATGTAAAAGATCAATTTCGATCTCATTTTGGAGATAGTTAATAGAATGATAGAGTGAGTAGAAAGCAGAAGAGAGAAGGAGATGAGACCTTGTTACAGGCCGTGCTCAGGAACACCTTGTACAAACATGCATTTGTCATTTTAATACGAACAACAGTTTTTCCTGCATATTTATGTGTTAAATGAATGTTTGTGAGTGTTCTTTATATGTTGTGAATGTATGTTATGTTTATGCATTTGCAGGAGTTTTTTTGGCTTCAAGCTTGAGAGGTCTTTGAGGCTTCACACCAGGAGGGTGTGACAGAACGTTGCGGGTTCTTATAGCCATGCACAGAGGGTGCATTTCTGAACTCTGTGGAGTCAGACAGAGGCGTACCAGGTGGGCACAGAAGTTGAAATCAACAACTCTGAGGAAGACCTCAAGGTTGTGTAGGAGAGACACAGTGGCAAACAGAAACTCTCTTTGAGTTCTGAAAACCTCTGCCAAGTGGGCAATGAGCTAGTGCAAGGAGTGCACAGAAGAAGAACTTTGTTGTGAGTTCAGATAGGAGAATCAGAATCACTAAGGATTCTGAGCGCTCTACTAGGTGGCATTGAGTAGGTGTGCAGACAGGCATAGAGAGGAAGAGAACTCTTTGAGTTCTGCAAATTGAGGAAGAGTCCATTGAAGGGCCTTCACAAGGTTACTGAGCACCCTGAAAGACTCAGCAAGAGGTTGCTTGAGCAGAAAAATAGCCAGGAGGGCATTACATTCTCCATCTAAGGGAGAAGGAAGGGGGATTTATTTTCCAAGGGACCTGAGTATCAGAGTAAAGCTCAGGATGGATAGAACTTTTGTGTGAAAGACTCTGCTGGAGTGCAGAAGTCACAAATCTTCAAGGATTTGAAGAAAAGCTCAGGAGGGCTGCGTTTTTACACGCGCAGTCAAGAACTCACAGTCGTGGAGTTCGCAGAAACAGAACAAACGTCGAGGCCTTTTCGATTTTTGGAAATTCTTCCAAGTCTGGGAAGAATGCACAGAATCTCGAGAGGAGCAACAGCTTCATTGGATCCAGCCAGAGATATTTGGACCGTTGACAGGTTCTCACGTCCAGGAGGCAGTGCAACAGAGGAGTGCACAGGAGAAACGATCTGGACCGTCGGATCTTGTTCCAATTACCCATCATTCCTTGGATCCGACAGGAGATGCACGAGGTTTAACTTCGTAAACAGGAGGACGAAAGTCCCGAAAGGCGTCGAGACATCGAGATATCGACATTCGGGAAATCGGGGGGTTCTGATGTCGAGAGGTCGGGACACTACAAGGTCAGAGTCCCGAAAGGAATTTGCCATCGGAGTTTCGCATATCAGGATATCGGAAGTCTCGACGACAGGGGATCGGGAATCTCCACGCTGAAAACCCTCAAACAGATCTGAGTCGTCCATCGATTGGGACACGTGGCGGAGACTGAGAGTCTGTCAGCATTTCTCATGTCGGGATTTCAGGGATCGAAGGGACAAGATGTTGGGACATTTCGCCATTTGATTTCGTGAAATCACGAAATGGATGTGGATTGTCCATATTGAGGGGACGCATGGCATAAATCAAGGCCTTCGGGAAAAAATCCCGAAAGGGGAGAGTCCATCGACATATCGAGATTCGGCGTTTCGCGAATCCTGAAGACAGAGGATTCTTGTCATCAGGAATTAGGAAACCTCGAAGCCCGAAATCACATTTCCTGTGGGAAAATTGCTCATGGTCATGTTTGGGGCCCTGAGGGAAAAGAAAGGACCTGTGGATCGATTCATGCGCGATTCCAGTAGGAGTCAAAAGAGTCGCTTCGGCTCACAAACTAGACAGAACGATCCTGTGAGCGGACATAGAGTGTGCTTGCATTATTTTATATCAAATTCATACTCACTGAGAAATTCTAACAATTTGTTTTGCCTCACATTTAGAGGAAATATATTATATCAAGATTAATATATTAAAATTAATACTAACAATCTTTTAAAAGTAAATATGGTAAGTAATGTTATTAATTCCTTATCATGTTGAATGTTAAATTAGAGGCAAATAATAATATCTACATTGAAACAAATTATATTGAGATAAGCATATCTTAGGAAGATTTTTAACAAAGAAATAAATTTTTCATACCACAATGAGAATTACATGAAAAGTAAATATAAAATTTATATTTTCAAAAAATTTCATCTCATACTAATATAATATTGTTGGTATTATGGAGTTTCTTCGAATGAGAATAATAATACTTGTGTGTCATTATGGCATGGATGTACATGAAAAAGGTAAAATAATGCAAATATGAATAATGTAATTGAGAGTATGAAATTTCTTGCAATGAATAGTAATACTTGAATTGGTAATGTAGTTGATACTATGAAATTTCTTCAAATGTTATTAATATATTTGAGAATATTGAGTCTTAGTATAATATGTCTTGATAATAAGTGCATGTAATTAATGTGTAAATTTAAATGAATAATATGAATATTACAAGTTGATATTATATTAGTGCAAATCCATCTAAACCAACATAGATCCCTCTAAACCCTAGATCTATCAAGTGATAAAAGGGATCCAATCCCTAGAGATACAAACCTTTCATAGATTTTGTATTCTAAAAAAGTTTGATGGATTTAGGGTTTAAAAATATACGTTGTTTAAGTTTTCAAATATTCATTTTTGTACATAAGACCAATATATTACTTGTTTCGCAAAATATCTCCAAAACTTATGACACATGAAGAACTACATCTATTTTCCATACTTTTGGAATGTCTTATACTTTCAGGAGTCGGTTTATTCCTATATACTAAAACAAGCATATGAGAATAAAGTGTTTTGGAGTAATTTTGCAAACAAAGATATTATTACTATATACGAGTAATTTTGCAAATAAATATATTATTACTATATACTAAACTAGGCATGTGAAAAAAAATTGTTTGGGAAAGTGTTAAGACATTTTAAAACACTTATCAAAATCTCTAATGTTGTTTCCAAAGGGGGTCTCATCTATTTTAAAACCACCTCGGGCCTAAGATTATCTCTTGATCACCTATGGGGTCAATCAAAAGATCACCTTGGGCCCAAGAAAATATTAAGATCGCCTTTGTCCCCCTAAAAAGAAACATCAATCTAAAACACACCTTGGACCCAAGGAAATCTTAAGATCACTCCCACCTCTCTCAAAAACAAGCCAATGTTTTAGTAAGAAATCGTGATAGGTGTTTTGAGACCTCTTAACACTTTGTGAAGAAATAAAATATTTAGATACCCATTTTCATATATAAAAATAACATCTTACATGTTTTACAAAATGGATCCAAAAGATATCTAACGTTTTAAAAGTAAAAAAAAATGGTCCTGCCCTTGTTGAAGACATATCATCTCTTCATTTTGGAAACAATGGTCCTGCCCTTGTTGAAGAGCAAGGTCAATAACTTGCAAGGCATTATTGAGAACCTAAACAACATGTTTATCCAATAAAAAATCACTAGAACAAAGTGTACCAAGGTACCATGTGTCTCTACATATCAAATAAAACAACTCAGAGATAACTATCCAATGAGATAAATGGTTCGAAAAATGGATCTCATATGAGAAAGTTACAACCAAAACAATAAGGGTTAAATTTTGGCCCCAGATTACTTCCAGAAGGACTAACTCCATGCTCAAAAGTTTGTTTTGGGCACGTGAGTAGTTTATGGAAATAATTTGAACCATAGAAGATAGCCAAGGAATTAAATTTCATATATGGGTACCTGAAAATGTGTAGGAAGAAAAAGAATATACATGTAGCATACATGGATAAATAGTTGTTGGAAAGGTCTTGAGGACTAAAAGGGATCTTTCAGCCCATAGTTTTTATTTGGGCAATTTAATTTTCTAAAAATTAATAAAGAGATTTTTGTAGTAGTAAAAGAATGGAAATTGCAACTTATAAATGTTGTAACTTTTCGCTCAGAACTCAGATTGAGGCATGGGTATAGCCATTGGAAAGATGTTTCAAAGAGGAATGCATATAAGAAACCAAAATTTGAATTGATGAAATTTTTCCTTCATAAATTAATGAATAAATAGTCTGTATTATAATGGATGAAATGTTTTATTCTATGCATGTTCTAACAATAATCATTACATCCACATTTCTTGCATAATTAGAGGTACATGAAAGAAACTATTGGATTACTGAGAGGAGGGGTGAATCATTAATAGAGAAATTTAATCATTTTTAACCACAAAATGCAAGTGTTATATCATTGTAGCATTATCATCCAATAGTTGCAAAGTAAATAAACAACGAATAAATGAGAATCATACATATACACAATACATCAGTATTTTTACGTGGAAACCCAAAACAGGAGAAAACCACATAATGTTTTTTCTTATATGTCTTTAAGAATTACATTCATTGGAAGCACCAACTTCCGTTGTTTTCCAGCTGCAACTGGAAGGAGGCTCCAACCCCCTAGTTTCTCAGGCTACAACCTGAGGGAAGCTCCAACTCCCCAATTCTCTGGCTACAACCAGAAGGAGGATACAACCCCCTATGTTCTCCGACTACAACCAGAAAGTGGCTACAGCCACTTGTCCTTGCCCCATCCAACCTCCCTGAAATATAAATAGAATGATAGAACCACTATCACACTATCATTGTGAGATATATTGATGTAAACCTATACCAATCAACCTGCACCAAACAACGTGTACCAATAATATGAAATCAACTTGTACCATAAACAAGTGCATCAACCATGCACCAACCTGTACCATCAACGGGTGCATCAACCATGCACCAAATATGTACCAATCACACATCAAATACACATAAACTATGACTCATCAAGATGTACGAACATCATCAAATATACACCTCATGTATGTGTCAACTCATCAACTACTTGTCTCAACCATGTACCCAACATGTACCTCAACCAAAAGCCCTCATCAATTTGATCATCCAAATCTGATTTGTAACTTTGTAATAGACCTAGTGTATATGATCTCATACCTGCAAATCTTCCTTAACTTTAACAACAAGAGACTGGCATTTTCATCAAACTTTACTTTAGTCTCACATGACTAATTTTGGATTAGTCAACAACCCTAACTTGAAATAATCATAAATTTGTACCTGTAATTAATAAAGATCTAAAAATAGTACACAATGTTCTTCAGTTTATTTTATGCAATTCCTCCGGGTTTCACTACTTGGAACCTCTAATAAAAGGTGTTATATCAAAAATGACATACCTTGTTGAATTCTGGCTTATTCTAGAAAGCGAACGTCTAGAGTGTGCCCCGCACAGAATATATGTTGTATGGATCTGAAAATGGTACAAAAAATACTACAAAATGTACATTAACCAATACATTTGGCCTTACTGAATTGAGATCTGTTATGAAGAATTTATGACGTTTTTACCCGAAACACTTGTTTTAGACTAGTTTTAGGACTAGCCACAAACCATATTTTCCACAGAGTGTAATGTCAAAAATACAACGACCTACAAGATGAAATTTTTATAACATCTACTTATATATGTTTCCTCAACGGTCTCCAGATTTTGCGGTCTGAATTATACTAGAAAAAAAAATTATTGCAAAAATGGTGAGATGACCTGTAAATAACATACCTTAGAAAACATCATCAAAACAATTTATCCTCCCTTGAATTTTGACCTTCTTTACTTCACCTTTCCTCTGAAATTTGTCTTAGATATCATTTGGTTACCCCAGCCACTTGTAGATATTCAATATGATCAAGTGTCATTAAAATGAGAGACTCTTGCCTCTTATTTATACTTTTATGTAGCTTCCTCGAGGGGTTACCTGCTAACCATCTTAAACCACTTTCCTTATTTTAGGGCTAACCCACTTCTAACCACTTGTCCATTTAGTAATTTCTCCATTAACTTTATTATTTAAATAATTTATTTTGTATCCACTTTGACTTATAGTACACTCATCACTTCACTTTATTTTTTAAATAATTTCTTCTTTGCAACCACTTTGACTACTTTGACCTTTTGGGGCTTATAGATGACTCATGAGGGTTCTCCAACTTCACATGGCCATAACTCTCTAACTGTGAGGAGTTATGTGATGTTCCACATACTACCGGAAATAGCATGACATGTACTATCCATCTAGAATAGTCTTACCTGCAAATATATCAAAAGTCATACCATTATCCATCAAACAAACGTGGTTCCATTACTCAAACCTTTGTGCTACCGGAATTCGCTATTGGACTTTCTTCAAGGGTTGACATCAATGACAAAGAACTCAATTAATCAACAATATCCCCCTTTGGCATTGATAGAAACACTCTGATGCAATACTGAAGTCTTATCATGCAATATTGAAGTCATATCACTCATGCTCCCCCTGTGACCATCGCTCCCCCTAGAACCATGCCTCTATGCTCTTCGTCTAATAAATCTCTCCCCCTTTGTCATCAATGGAAAAGGTATATTTCCATCTAGGGCTACTCCCCCTAACTGAACTTTCCTTGGGGATACTCCCCATGACTGAACTCTTCCTGAAACTAATATCCCAACCTGAATTGTCCTCTTTATGGTGCTTCCTCGTGTACATCTAAGACATATAAGATAAGCATTCAAAAACATTTATTTTGGAGTAGAAATTACTCCGAGTCTCTGGTGAAGATACTGAAAGGATTTCCGTGGAAGAAGTTTTGTAAAGATGTCTGACACTTATTCTTTTTTGTCCACACATTCAACTCTGATGTTATTTTCTGTAACTTGTTCCCATAAAAAGTGATACTTAATTGGAATGTTCTTTGTCTTGGAGTGCATCACTAGGTTCATTGAGATATTAATGGCACTTGTATTATCAAAATAGATCGGAATGGGTTCATCTTACTCAACCTGTATATCTATCAGATTTTATTTCATCCATGGAACTTGTGTACAACATGTTGTTGTTGCAATATCCTCTTCTTCGGTTGTAGATAAAGATGTTGATGATTGTTTATTTCTTAGCCAAGATACTAAACACTCACCCAAGTAGAACGTTGTTCCACTGGTGTTTTGTCGGTCATCAATGCAACCTTCCCAATCTGCATCTTTGTAGGCAATAAGTGATAGATCATTTCCTTTTGGATACCATAATCCAAACTCTTTTGCTCCTTTGAGATATCTGAAAATCATTTTCACTGCTAAGACATTTGATTCATTTGGTGCTGCTTGAAATCGTGCCACATGTCGAACTTCCTGCATTACATCTGGTCTAGATTTTGTCACATATAGTAAGCTACCAATCATTGACATGTATTGTCTCTGGTCTGTAGACTTTGAATCATCATATTTTCTCAACTTGCAACTAGTTTGTATATGAGTCGTAACTGGTTTGCAATCTTCCATTTTGAACTTCTTTATCATTTCTCTGATATACTTAGTTTGAGAAATAAAAATTTCTTGGTTTCTTTGACATATATGAAGACCCAGAAATAAGGATAGTTCTTCGAGTAATGACATTTCAAATTCATTATGCATATCATTTGCAAATTGTTGGCTTAACATGTCATCATTACTTCCAAAAATAATATCATCAACATAAAATTCAATTAATAAAATACTATTTTGAGTTACCTTGATGTAGAGGTTGTTGTCTGCACGTCCTTTTATGAAACCTATATGTTGTAGATATTTATCCAATCTAGAGTACCATGCTCTAGGAGCCTATTTTAGACCATACAAGGCCGTCTTCAATTTACACACATAATTTGCATTCTCTTACAACTGAAATCGTTATAGTTGTTCAATGTAAACTTCTTCTTCAAGTTCTTCATTCAGAAAATCTAATTTCACGTCCATATGATACACTTTATTATTCTTGGAGCATGCATAAGCTAAAAGCAATAGGATTGCTTCCATTCTAGCAACTGGGGGAAATGTCTCTTCAAAGTTGATTCCTTCAACCTATGCATATCATTTACATACCAATCTAGCTTTGTTCTCTGTAACCTATACATCTTCATTCGATTTATTTCTGAAAACCCACTTTGTGTCAATCACATTCTTATTCTTTGGTCTTGGAACCAATTCTCAAGTGTCATTCTTCTATATTTGATAAAATTCTTCATCCATGGCCTTATTCTAGAATTCATCCTTGCTAGCCTCTTCAAAACAGTTTGGTTCAATCATAGATAAGAGTGTTAGGTGCGTTTGTTTTGGTAAACAGATTATTTTTCTAGTCTCAACTCCTACATCTTTGTTTCCGATAATCTGATCTTAAGGATGATTCTTCTGTACTCATTTGCTAGGTTTCTTTGGAGGCACTTGTTGAAATTCCTCTTCTACTTTTGTCTGATCTTCTTCATCTTCCCCTTCTACTTCTTTATCTTTTGCTTCTTCTTCATAAAGTTGTTCCATTGACTCATTTTCTTCTTCTTTTAATTTTCGTCCACTTGTTTCATCAATTGTTATATTGATATTTTCCACAACTTTGTTCAACCTCAGATTGTAACACTTGTATGCTTTCATTGTACTTGAGTAACCAACAAATACTCATTTGTCCACACAGGATTCAAACTTTTCCATTTTTCTATCTTCTCTTTTGATGTAGCATTTGTTTCCAAATACTCTGAAGTGCTTCACATTTATTGGTCTTCCTTTCCATAGCTCGTAGGGAGTTTTGTCATTGTTGTTTATAATAATTACTTTGTTTTGAATGTGAACTATTGTATGCACTACATGTGTCCAAAAAAATGTCTGCCAATTTGGAATCCATTAGCATTGTTCGAGCCATTTCCTTTGTAATTATCATCCATTATGATCATGTTCATTTGTCTTTGAACCTTATTTTCTTATCTCGCACTTCTGTGAATCGAAGGTAATTTTATGACCTTGGTCACACATTTAACTTACACTTAGAAGATTATGTTTCATATCTTCTACTAGTAGAACATTTTTGGCCTTGTTATTTTTGTTTCCAATTCTGACTGTGTCTTTTCCAATGATTTTAGCTAAATCATCATTTATGAAGGAGACTGATCCATCTATTTCCTTTCTTAATGTAAGAAACTTGTCTTTATCACCTGTCATGTGTTTTGAACAATCATTGTCAACATACCAACCACATTTCTTTTTCTTAGCTTGTAGAGTGAGTGTGCATTCACCAATTTATGAATCCATGCTCTCGTCCACTGTCATATATTTGTCCAAACCTGCTAAGTGTTCTTGAAGATTTTAAGGTCCTATCAAGCTTGTCGACTGGGTCTGTCTTTGAGCACAGATTGACTCTAAGTTTCAAATGTTATGATAATGTTTGTTGATGTTTTAGGACAACCAACAGTCCAAAAAATTCTTGCTAATTTATTACGGTTGCACTTCCAATTTTAGGTGCTCTAGCATGTAGTTTTAGTAACCAGAAGTTAACACATGCATACTAAAATAAGTACAAAACACCTAAAGACATTTATAGCTGAAAATGAACAGATCTAAGAGACCAACACATGCATTTTTGTACACAAGTATTTTTTGTCAACATGACCCTGGATAAAAACCCCCCCCAGGGGAAATCAGTTTGGGATATATGTCTATATAATGATGATCAAAGCAAGAGATACAACAAGTAATGAAATATAATGGAACCTGTATACATAGCAAGATTCTCACCAGCCTTGCCACAAGAACCAAAGAGAGAAGTGCCCAAATTGTGGTGTGACCTCTCCCTTTGTTTCCCTATGCACTGAACTGAAGCGCCCTAACTCATCAGTGACCCAATGAAGAAATCCCTCCACAGGAATGTCCTCTCATGTGTTGGCTTTCCACTGAAACTGTCAGAGCTCGAATCCTCCAAGCAAATCTGCTACCAGGTAGCTACCAGTCCTCTCAATAGGTGTGTCCTACTCCTAGCAGAAATGATCACCATAAATAAACTAAGTCATAATTTGAATGTCTCTCTCCACATAAAAAAGCTCCCAAGCTCTCCTCTCCCTATGCATCAGAACTCATCTCAATCTGACAAATCCTCCTCTCCTAATGAGCAAATGATGGATAATAAATGCACCCTCCTCCTCTAGATGCGCCCCTCCTCCATGTAATATGCTCCCTCTCAAGAATGAAGGCTAAGACTCCATGGAAATACTCTCCATGCGAGCTCCAAGCAACCAAGAGCCTCTCCTCAACCTCTCAAGGGTTTCTCTCAAACCCTCATGAAGTGCGCCCTCCTTCTCTTCTCCAAAAACTCACAAGTGAAGAATGAGTCTCCAAAAATACCTTTACCCTCTCTTTAGCCTCTTTGAGCCAACCCTAAAAGATTAATGGTCTAGATTAGATCTAGCCAAGTCTAATCAATGGGTGAGATCTCATCTTAAAATATCACTAAGAAAACTCACTTGTCTATTAATTCACCTACGTTGTGAATTAATTGTCACTTTATGAATTAAGTGACATATTTCACTTTTGACTTAAAACTCCTAAGTCAAAGTGAAATTAGAATCATAAAGTAAAGTACAAGGGTAATAGTCTTCCCCCTTTGTCCTTAGAGACTCATAAGAACATGGGGACCACTTTCCAAGGTACCCAAATCTCAACACTCCCTCTTACCAAGGAAAGTGTTCGTCACCACCAATACCATCCCTGTAGTGGACATGGTTGCCTCCTGGAATATGCTCGGTGAGTATGGTTGTACCCTGATCGTTGAAAGTGGACTCTGTCACAGATCTACTCAATATGTATGATCTATAAATGGCATTGACTCTCCATCCATCCAAGATCACCTAGATCTCCGCATCACACCAAAGATCTCCACCTTGGTCTCCCACCAAGGATTTCCTCCTACTCTTGGCCTCTCACCAAGATTCTCCCCCTCTTGGTATCTCACCAAGAGTCATCAGCTTGGCCTCTTTCCAAGTCACCTCCACCTGAAGTGGATCCAGAACCTAATATGTTAGTCTTAGAATCTATGTGAGGCTCAAGCCTCCGTGGTGCCCTGTTGCTCCTCCTCATCAACCTCTGATGCACTGAAGTTGTAGCACCAACTCTCTATCTACTCGGTTGATCTTAAATTGTAGCTATACTAGATGGACCAATCACCCACTTTGAAGATGTCCAGGGACACTGAGTCTGATCTCCCTCTAAATCATTGTTGTGCGTCAATCGATCCTCATCAACTCGGTCTCCCCAACTAATGTTGGATGGTGTAATAGCAGATAAATTAGTAATGAATGCACACTCTTTGGAAAACTGATCACTGAACTCTATCTCCTCTATTGTCGTTGTTAACACATCCTGATGTTTCTTCTTCTTCTTGGGACATTGTCCTGCATAGTGACCCATCTCTCCATAAGTAAAGCATCCCATTGTTCTCATGTTTATCCTCTACCCACTGTTGTTGCTGCTCTCTCCTCCCTGTGGTGGGGCCCCAAACTTCGGACCCTGTCGACCTCCACGGTCGGTCTTTTTATTTCCCTTTGTCCAAAGAGCAAGGTGCTCGACACCGGAAACTGTTTGTTGTTGTTGTTGACTAGAAGCCTCGGCTGCAAGCCTAATCTCCTCCTGGAGGAAGTCATCCCACATCCTCTCCCATGTAGGCATAACCTCCCTGGAAACAATTCCCTATACAAATGGACCCCACGGTTTGGTAAAGTTATTCATAGCTTTCCTCACCAAAAAGTTAGGGTTCACAACCTCTCCGACGGCTGCAAGCTCATCTCTTATCTGTGTGTATCTACCAAGGAATGAAGTAACCGTCACATCCTCAAGCATGTGAATTCCTCAGAGTCAGTCATGAAGAACCATCTTCTGATTCTCATTAGAGCTCTCGTACAACTTGCACAAAGATGTCCACATCTTGTATGCACAAGTCTTCCCAGTAAAGTGGGGAATAATGTGATCTCTCACAACATCACAAATGATCATCTTTGCCTTGTTGTTCCTCTTCCTGAACTCTGCCACCAAGACGGGTGCAGTGACAGGAATGGGGGGAACAGTTGCCTTGACTATGTCCCATAGCTCGAGGTCCTATAAGACAAAGACCATCCTCGCCTTCCAAGGCAACCAATTACTAGCCCCGGCTAGCCTGTCCTCAACACACATCTGAGATATCGACATGTCTGTCACACTGCGCTCACTCTGATGCTCCCAATGCAAAGGAACGTTGTCTCACTCCTATCAACACAAGTGTGAAAAGAGGCAAGTGAATCCATGACTTCACTCCTAGTCAGTAGATGTGAAAAGAGGTCGTCAACTACAGCCTCACTCATGTCCACGCAGGTGTGAAAAGAAGTTGTCCACAAGTGCCAAAAACTGTCCAACTTTCCTCTGCAAAAATCTACCCTCTAACAACCACTGAATGAGTCAATGGTTGTCCACAAAAATCTGCCAAGAAGATGTATATGACAGCCAACAAAATGATGTCCTAACTGCTCAAAATTTCAGCCACCTAGCTCTGATACCATGAATATTTTTAGATCCTATCAAGCTTGTCAACTGGGTCTGTCTTTGACCACAGATTGACTCTAATTTCAACTGTTATGATAATGTTTGTTGTTGTTTTAGAATAGCCAACAATCCAAGAACTTCTTGTTGATTCGTTACAATTGCACTTCCAATTTTAGGTGCTCTAGCATGTAGTTTTAGTAACCAGAAGTTAGCACATGCATACTAAAATAAGTACAACGCACCTAAAGATCTTTACAGCTGAAAATGAACAGATCTAAGATACTAA